>JAPKLW010000065.1:515951-552546 GCA_026898455.1 Plectranthus barbatus | reverse complement strand
CCCCCCCCTCTAACCCATTTTCATATCTTCTCAATCTGTAAATCGTCTTACACAAATCCACCGCTATCTTCTTCTCTTCTCAATCTGCAAGCCGATTCCGATTCTTGCGAGGAAGGTGATTCTGCGGTTGAGGCCGGTGAGCCGGCGCATTGTGGGTAGCATTGCTGGGATTTGGAAGCTCCTAAGTGAGGTGTTTGTCCTTGGTTTTCCTTTGCTGGGTGCCGAAGGTTTTTTGTTCGGCGACGGCGGTGATGTTTAGGATTCCGGCGGCCAATATTGGCCCCATCAAGATTAGAAACCTTGCTCAATCTCCTCTTCTTAAACGCGGCGGCGCACACCTGCACCAGTCTCGTAAACGGGCTTCCGGTCGGGTCTAGTTTCCGGTACATCGGATCTACCGACGACTCCTTGAGTCTTTGCCCTTCCTCTTTTTCTTTCGTTTTTTTAAACTACAGATTACTCTTGAGTTTTTGCTCATTCTTCTTCTTTTTTAAAAAAATTGATTGTTTTTTTGCAGCCTTCCCCTGTTTCCGAGGGCTTGTTGCCGCCGATGATGGACTTCTCCACCATGATTTTTGTCTCTTTTTTCAACAAATATTTGAACTTTTCAGTTTTCCCCTGAACTCTTCGGCTATTCACACATTTTTTTTGCCCTTTTTGGTAAATTGTATTTATTAAAATTTATTAATTATTGTTTAATATATTACTAAATTGTTAAATTTTTACAGATATTGGTTCCTGTGCCCTCACCATGGGGACTAATGGTGAGGGACAGAGGGAGTAATTTTTTAAGGAAAAAACTAGTCAAATATTATAAATTATTGAGGTTTATGGAATTTATTTAATTTTTTTAAAATTAAAAAAATATATTTTGAATTATTGAGATATAGGATTTTATCCCTTTTTGTTAATAATTAGGGAACTATATCCCAAACTTTAATTCCGTCATAAAAATATATTCTTGATAAAAAATAGTGTTAAAATCGTGTTGTCTCACATTATATGCCACGCGTTTAATGATTTGTAATTTTGTTTATTTTCATTTTTTAGTAAATATTTTGTCCATGTGAGATTAAAAAAAAGAATTAAATATCTTTTTAACACACGTAGCATAACATGAGAATCAACACAATTTTAAAATCATTATTGATCGAGAATATAATTCTTAGCAAATGAAAATTTAAGATATATTTCTCTAACTTTAAACAAAATGAAATAAAATTCTCTAGATCTTAATAGGTTGAAATGCATTTCCCTAACTTTAAAACTTAAAAGGATGGAATAAAATTCAATAAATCTCCATAATTTGAAATATTTTAACTAGTTTTTTTTTAAAAGCACATTTTTATTTTTATTTTAAACCCACCAAATTCCTTTTCTGTTTTTGCAAGAGCATTTTTTACATAAAAATAAAGCAAAAACTAATATGATACTGTATTTTTGTATGATTGGAATTATATTATTTCTATCAAAATTCTTTCAATCAGAATTTTATATTCTAATAAAAATGTGCGATGTATATTCCAATCAAAATTCTCTCGAACATCTCGTAAAAACAAACACCTCAAACCACAACCACTATAAAAATTAAGGCAAAAACTTGCGTTAGGCAGGCCTAAATGATTTGAGCGGGTTTTATCCTATCCAAATGGGTTGACCCATCCTAAATAAGGTTTATTAATACCAATTAGGGTATATTATATGGATGGCAAAAACTTGCGTTAGGCAGGCCTAAACGGTTTAGGCGGGTTTTATCCTACCCAAATGAGTTCACCCATCCCAAATAGGGTATATTATATGAGTTTGGGCTTGGTTTAATGGATAAAACCCGCTTAAAGCTTGGGTTAATGGATAAAACCCGCCTAAATCGTTTAGGCCTGCCTAACCCAAGACCTTCCCTATATGGATTTGGACTTGGGTTAATAGATAAAACCCGCCTAAATGGTTTAAGCAGGCCTAACCCAAAACCTTCCCAAAAATTAAATACAAGTAGAAGTTGCAATTAGAGACAAAATATTGAATCTAATTTTGTGATAAACACCTCGAAAAACTATACAAAACGAGATTTATTAAACTATATAAAATCCAAACCCCAAATAATACACACTGTTTTTACAACACACACAAACAATTATCACTCTCCCAACCCACCCGCTGCCACCGCAGCTGCTTCATCACTTTCTCCATCACTCACCTCCGAATTGTAAACAAACAGCTTCGCAACAACAAGAAAGAATATAAAGTTGACGAAGCTCAACACAGCATAAAACGCATAATAATAATCCAAACGAGACACATTCAGATTATTCAAGATCCACCCCCTCCCTCTCCTCTTCGTCACATCAGCCACAGTCGACAGCAGGAAGCTGCTCAAGAAATACCCGACCCCCAAGCTGGTCGTAAAATAGGCCGTCCCGAGGCTCTTCATCCCTCGGGGCGCCTGGTCGTAGAAGAACTCGATCTTAGCAACCTCGACGAAGTTATCCGCCACTCCCATGAGTGCAAACTGCGGGAGAAGGATGAAGATCGAGAGAGGGACCGTCTGGTCCTTCCTCACGATCCCATTCTCCCGCGCCACACTGAGGCGCCGCCTCTCTGCCAGAGAGGCGGCCGCCATGATTATAATGTGGAGGACTATGCCTATCCCCATTCTCTGCAGGAGAGTGATCCCTCTGGGGTTTTTGGTGTACCTACGCAGGAAGGGCACTAGGTAACGGTCGTATAGCACGAGGGTGATGAGCATGGTGAGTGTTATGAAGGCGTGGAGGGAGGCCGGAGGGATCTCGAAATGCGGGCCGAGGGATCGTTCGAGGGTGGCGCCCTGCTTCACGAAGAGGGTTTGTGTTTGTGGGAGCATCGTGCTTGGTATGAACGTTGCTAATAGAATTGGGATCATCTTTAGCATCTGCTTTGTCTGTTCGACTTGAGTTACTGAGCTTAGCATCCATGGAGAGTTGGAGATTGTTTTCACTGCTGCTTTGTCGAGGAATCTGCAGAGGGAGTTGCAAAATCATGAATAAGCTTCAAATGTGATGATAGAGAAACGCGACTAAAATAAACTATATAACTTAGTAGTTTCAAGAAGAGGAAATTTCACACTTGACTAGGGATAGGAAAAATAATAAAATGCTTCACAACGATATGATAACTGCGTATCCAGAAAAATTATGTAGGGGCTCGAATTTTTATTTATTTATTTTTTCCACTCTAAGTATAATTTTTTTTATCCTATTTTTCTTTCATCAATTTTCAATTCATCACGAGGGGCTATCTTATAAAATATCGGATTACATTACTACTACAAAAAAAATATATATATATTTATATATATTCGGCTTGGAAGGGCTGGAGCCCCTAACCCTAGTGTAGCTCCGCCTTATTTATCGTATAATGGTACATTCTCTGCTGAAAATATAATATTATTTTTTTCCTTTTATTTTTATTCTAAATTAATAAATAAAAATAAAATCTGAGCTTCTCAATACTTCAAAGTAATATTAGATTATTATTGATATATATAAATTTTAAACACGAAAAGAATTATAAAAATTGAAGTGTAGAAAATTTTGGGTATGGTACACAGTACCAAAAATTCGTAGAACGAATTTCAGTACGGTAACAATATGAATTTTTATTATTCAGTGAGATTCAATAGGAATGTACGGTATGATTAAAAAAATCAATATTATAAAATGAAGAATTTGTCATTAACCTTAGAGAAGACGAATGGTCAACTCGAAACTGGCCCGAGCCCGAGTAGTGATCCAACGGCAGCTCATGGAGTTCCTTAGGTTCATCGGGAACAACCACACTCCACTTCCTCACGGAAGCCACCAGAACCCGGGCCATCCGGGTCAAGGGGCTCCCCGAAGGAGGCTTATGCCTATAAAAGCGAGTCCCAACGATGAACACCGCGATGGAGACAGCAAGGCCGGCCGTCGGCAGGGCGTAGCCGACGGCCCAGCCGACATTATCTTGGATGTAGATGAGGAAGGTGTTGGAGAAGAGGGTGCCTAGGAAGATGCTAAACATCCACCAATTGAAGAAGGAGAGCTTTTGGAACCTCTCACTAGGCTCAAAATCATCGAACTGGTCAGCTCCCATGGTTGAGATGTTGGGCTTGGTTCCACCAGTTCCGATTGCGATTATGTACAAGGCTAGATAGAAGATACCTATTTGAAGGGTTGAGGCGTTCTTGTCGCAGAGTTCTTCTTTCACTTCTTTCCCACACGACGGCGGCCGTAACGCCGGCAGGGAAACGACCAGCGTCAGCAAGATCATACCCTATTGCATATTCAGACAAACAAAACCAATCATGGCATGACCATAGAAAAAAAAATAAAGTTTGTCATCAATCATGAGCATGGTTATAAAAATTGCTAGTCACTAGGTTGGACGCTCGGAAAGGGCCTAGCGCGTAGGGGTTTAGGCGAGGTTTAGGCGTTTAGGCAGTAGTTATTCGGTAAGTCAATTTTTTATTGAAGTTTTATCAGTTCCGAACATGAAAGATAGTTTAACTATCGATTCAGGACCCGAAATATTAATTTTCAATTTACGACACAAAAGATCACAAAAATTCTCAATTCAGGACCCGAAAATTATACAATTCTCAACCGAAAACCTCAAAATCAGATCATGGATTGAGAATTGTATGATCTTTCAGGTCCTGGATTGAGAAATCATCTTTCGGGTCTTGAATCGATAATTAAACTATCTTTTGGATCATGAATCAACAATTCTCCTATTTTGTATTCAATATCTATAATATATATTTATTAATAAATAAAAATTAAAATTTTATAAATTTTAATTATTTTTGAAAAAAAGTATAGAAAATAGGCTATCCGAACCAATTAAGCTATATATGCCTAACACGCTTAATTGGCCACCTAAATCGGTGTCTAGATGATGTCTAAGCGCCGATTACTCGTCAAACCAACCGACACTGAAATTTGAGGGTAATCGATTCTGTTCCTAGCGCTAGACGAAATCTAATCAGAGATTTTTAATGATGATGGGTAATTAGATTACCATGAGGTAAATTGCAGAGGCGATCAAGAAAGTCCAGTATCGACCGAGATATGTGTCGGCGATGTAAGCCCCAATGAGGGGAGTCATCCAAACTGTGCCAATCCAGTTGGTGACGTTGTTTGAGGATTCCACAGTGCCTTCATGGAGCTTTCTTGTCAGATATATAACTAGATTTGAAGCTATCCCGTAGTATGCCATCCTCTCGAAAACCTCGTACCCTACCCAAAAAAATAAAAATAAAAACTGAGACCGGAATCTTAAAGCACGAACCAACTGGTCGTGTTAGAAGATTCCACTACAAGAAAAATCATATTACAAAGCAATATCTCCTTCTTACCAACAATGAAGTAGCAAGCTTTCCATTTGCCTGTGTTAGATCTCAAAACTGGTCTACCTTTCAGATCAAAGGTCCCATCCTGCGTGTAATCGCCGGCGCCGGCTTCTTTCACTTCCACTGTCGACATGAGAGAGAGAGAGAGAGAGAGAGAGAGAGAGAGAGAGAGATGTTCTTGACAGAATGTTAAGGTGTTGGGTTCAAAAAGATAAGTTTTCAACTTTTCATCACATTCTTGATTGTGAAACCTTTGTTTGTTGCATTCCATTCAATCTTCGAGACTGCCGTAGCCAAAAGCATGCATTTGTCATCACGTACATGACATTTTCATAATTTCATATGCCTGGTTGCTACTTCAGATTATTTTATAATATTCTTCGATAATAAAAAAAAACTAGGGCTATAATGACTAGGATCATATAAAAGAGATTGTGTCACAATAGGAGGATACAGTCATATACAGGTACTGCCGGTTGCTGCTAGAATCAACTTATAAAATACGAACATATAATGCCAGAAATTTTTGTAAAAAATACAGTCGCCAATAGTCTATGGACAAGGACATTAATTGATGTTTTGTGATAGATTATAGTGTGCATAGTAACTTCAATTTTTCCTTTTGTATAAGGTAACTAGACATAAACCCGTGCGGGCCTAGCACAAATTAAATATTTTAGTTTATTAAGTTTTTTTTCATTTATTAATAATATATATTATAAATTCAAATATATAAATAAATTTATGCTAATAATTATATATATATATATATATATATATATATAGATATAATTATAATGAAAACAAAAGCTAATGAATCAAGCACAAAGTTAAAAAATGAGAGTTTTTTTACAAAATTAACCAATAAAAATTATAATTACATTAGTTTAAATTCTTATAATTATTAATGGTACATTTGTATAAGTTATAAAGCATAACAAATAAAATAAACTCAAAAAAAAATAAATTAATGTTTATATGATTTTTTTAAAGGGATATAAATAAGTAAATAAATAAAATAATAAATAAAAATTATGTTTGATGTGATGTGATCATGTGGTGTGATGATTTTTTAGAAAATATAGTATTTTTGTAATTATTGCAAACTTCTCTCATTTAGTATTATTATTATTATATTATTATAAATTATAGATAAGTATTATTATTATTATATTATTATAAATTATAGATAAGACATTGATGCCACAAATGTTTTTTAATAGAAATACAATTATTATACTCACACACTTAAATATTCCCGCCTCCAAGAAGCTCGAACCTGTGACCTCTTGATGCAAACAAGGTGTTTTTACACCTCGAGCAAGGGGGGGGGGGGACAACTGTATCTTCACCATGCACCATGGAGATGCTACACTGCATTGACTCATTTGTATAAATATATGCAAAATATAATATACGCACATATATTTTCACAAGATTCGGAAAAACATGCAACTGTTGCAGCAAAATAATAATGAAGCAAAATAAACTGAATAACTATATAAACAGCAGAAGAAGAAAAACATAGGTCTGGAAAATCGCTATTATTTGTGTCTAGATTCATGATTTAGAAAATAATGTAAAAAAAAGAAGAAAAATACGACTAGATTTTAAACACACTGCCAATACAGGCTCGATACATAACTTCAAACAAAGCTCTCACTGTCACCACCAAGCACAGATAGTGGGTTGGAACCTAAAAACCATGAGTTTCAATTTTCTGTTTTCCAACTAGCATCAGGATGCACCGAATTCCCACCTGCATAGGTGTGCGACCCGTCGTCGCCCCCGTAGCCATTATAGTTGTAACCTTTATTAACATATTGGGAGGCACTGCTCGGAGGTCTTCCTGGCTGTGCGTAACCACCGGCATTTCTGGAAGCATTGTTCCAAGGAATGGAAGCTCCGTAGTTTGCAGGTTGGCCGTATCCAGAGGCACCGTATCCTGCTTGTTGGCCACTCCACTGATTTTTCAAGAAATCGGTGTTTGGGGAACCTAGGTGGTTACCATAAACTCCTGCGGGGCCAGAATAACCCGCGTTGGCACTGCCGTGGCCACCTACTTCGTAGCCGCCATAAGCACCGTAGCCAGGATTGGCGTTTCCTGCATAACCATAGCCAGCACCTCCATAATAAGGTGGATAGCCACCACTTCCTGGTTGTGTAGGTTGATAACCACCAGCTGTAGGTTGCGTTGGCGGATAACCACCGTTTGTTGGTTGGGCTGGATGCCCCATCCTACTGCTTCCAAGTGGACTATTGTAAGATTCATTACTAGAATAATTAGAACCGTAGCCTCTAGAACCTCCACGAGCACTAGCTCCACCACCACCGGAGACTGCATCTTTAGGGAGTGCGCGTTTTACCTCAACGAGCTTGCCTTTGAGCTCATGAAAAGTCTTTTGGAGAACTCGATCAACAGCATCTTCAGTGGTGAAGCTGATGAAACCAAAACCACGTGGCCGGCCAGTATTTGAATCGTACATGATCACTACATCTGTTACACTACCGTAATCTTGAAAATATCCCCTGAATTCATCTTCGGTTAAGGTAGAGGGCAAACCTCCGACAAATATCTTCTTGCTTTTAAGATTGTCAGACCCTACAAAATTTCCTCCGGTACTATTGCTTCCGGTTTTCAGAGTTTGCTGCTGCTCTCTTGACATTGCTCTCTTAGCATCGACCTGGTTATTTTGTAAAAGAAGAAATTTACCTCAGATGGCTATGCAGTCAAATACATACATTTTCACAATCACATTGAGAAACAAAAAGAGCAACTGATAAGAGATAGCTATAATGAATATCTCACATTCCAATTTCCAAACAAACCAAATAGATTTAAACAACAGATGCCATCTACATAACAACAGTGACAATTCATTACTGTGCAAAAAAAGCTCTCTAGCTTATGAGATGACAAATCTGCAAGACAACAATTCATTCCCCACCTGGACCTCAAAAAAACACCCGAAATCAGCTGGGAAGGATCTCAACATGATTACTATACACCTAACTAAACCAAAAACCTGCCAAAATCTTGCACCACAGAAACTATGTGAATGGACAATGATTTTTTTTTTCAAAAAAAAAGATTCAGCCCCTAACTTTGCCTAGGCAGCACATACCAGCTGAGAGAGAAAATGGTATATGCATTTATCTTTTATTTCATATAACGTGTAGGTAACTAACCAAAACCATCAACACCAATTGAACATTCAGTAGGTACCAGCACCACCATATGCTTGAAAGGCTCAGATAAAGTTTAGATGAAAAAAAAAAAAAACAAAGAATCCTACTTCCACCTACTCATATTGACAATCCTCAACCAGCCTGAAATATTATAAAAAACTCGACAGAGAGCATAGATTATGGTGCAAATGAATGCCCCAAGAGAAAGTGGGAAACTCATTTGATGAAGATAATTGGAAAAAAAAAAAAAGCATTGCTTAGCTGACGAAAAGCTGAAGCCAGATACACAGATCGAAATCAATTAGCAAACGAAAAATATCCAATCCACCAATATCCCCAAAACATACCCTATAACCCCGCTTGAACTGATACCTAACTTATTGAAGGAAAGCTGGGAAAAGTCTAGAATAGGAGACCATTGTAAGACAATTTTTATCCTTTTTTAGTACAACTTCAGACAAGCATGAATCTCTGATCTCTGTAACCCTAACGACCATATAAAATTGAAAATAGTCTTCAACAGAATTCATTACATCTACTAATTAATCTCGCGCATCAAAGGAAACATATAATCTATTAATGTAAACTAAGAGTTAAAAATCTAAACTTGCGATTTGGACTATCAAATAAAAGCAACTAGAAGACACCCTTAAGATCAATGATTATACACTTGAAGTCTTGAACAAAGAAACTGAAGAATTCTGTAGCTCATGAGCAAGCTGTTACGTTATCAAACGATTTTAAACACGTGCTTATCAGCTACAGTTCAGAGTACTACGTTAATTATGAAAGCATTCTTTTTTTAGGAAAAAAAAATAAAAACACGAAAAGCATCATCATAACTATTTACCATCAACACAAAACTTCTCGATACCATTAAGGCAAGGCCTACGTACATTAAACCATAACATTTTGCAAGCAAAAAGAAAAGAAAAAAGAAAGCGCGTAGTTTGATTCAATTGAGCAAACACAATAGCCACACACAGAGAAGGAGGGAGAGAGAATTACGGTACGGCCGTCGATGGTGTGCGTTTGCTGGAGGACGGAAGGAATAACGGATGGATCGGAGAAGACGACGAAGCCGAAGCCGCGGGGCTGGTTGGTGTTTCTATCGCGCATGATGACGGCGTGGGCAACCTCGCCGTATCGGCCGAAATGGTCCCTCAGCCGCTCCTCCGTCGTCTCCCAGCCTATGCCGCCGATGAAGAGCTTCGCCTCGTCGGTAAAAGAGTCCATCAGTGTGTGTTTGTGTGTAAGAATTCAATCTCGATTTAGAAGTCGCTGCTGCCCTTATTAGGGCACCAGTCCGTGATGCGACAACATACGGCACCGTTTTCACGCTGTTTGCATTATTACGACGCCGTTTCTCTCCCCCTTTGTAATTTTGTCTCTCTCTTCGCTTTTTCTTTTTCTTGTTTTCAGTTCTTTTCTCTTCTCTCAACAGTTTTTGTAAATAATTGTTGATAAATAAGTCTTCATAAATTTTAATTATACTGAATTTTTCATATCCCTTTTTTAAAAATTATTTCTACTTATTTTGTGTTTTGTCTAATTAAATAAAAATTGAACAAATCAATCGTTGGACGGTTTTCTATATCAGAAAAATTCAATAATCTACATTATAAATTTTCATACAATTTAGGAGTATTATTAATAAGAATCCGAAAAATAGTTTAATTATTGATTCAGGACCGAATGATTAATTCTCAATGCAGAACTTGAAATAACGCAAAGATTCTTAATTCAAAACCCGAAAAATCATACAAAGATTGAGAATTGTATAATTTTTCGGATCCTGAATTAAGAATTCATCTTTTGGATCCTAAATCGATAATTAAACTATCTTTGAAACCTAAATCAACAATTCTCCAACAATTTATTAGTCAATTAAAATTTTTCAGTTAAAATTATTTGCAGACATTATTTAAGGTAAGTGTGAGCATGGTAATATATTCAAGTTCTAAATATTTTTCAATGGCTTCGTTCAAGAACTATAAATAAATGTTCACACAATATTAATCTAAATATATAGTACATCACGCATTAACATATGTCCACGACGAGTATTGGAGCATTTATGACAAGAAGAACTTGACTCATAAAGGTGAATATATTTTTTGGATGATTTTCTTCATAAACTACAATCCAAATAGCTCATATAACTCTAGAAATGCTACAATCAATCATCCTCAAAGGATTTACACAGGCAGAATAAACAAAAGTTTACCTCATCTAATACACTACCATCTCCCAAAAACTTGCTCCTCTACCTTCAAGTCGATCCATTGGTGTTCCGGCCTGATCACGATCTGAAAGGTTCGATGGGTTCGGATTCTTGGAGAAGGGCTGCGGCCTCAAAGCACTCCGCAGCCTGGAGAGCACAGGCGCTGCCCTCGCTCTTGTAGATGAGGCCAAGATTGTACCATGCTACGTGGTTACTTCTGTCGAGGCGCAATGCATCAGTGAGGAAGCTCTTCGCGACTGCCACCGACTGTTGGCTGAGTTGTCTGAGAATACTGGCGGTTGATATCAAGCTCGGGATGTGGTTAGGGTCGATGTCTAGCGCCTTCTGGAATGACTTGAGAGCTTCCTTCTGCTGGCCTTTAGCTTCATGGAGTAAACCTGCAGATTTTCGAGAGAAATTGCTCAATTTGACAGATTCATGTAGAGGTGGCCATCCGGAATCGGAACCACCACAAACAGTTCCGAACTGGAACCGGGACCGTTTCCTGGCGGATCAGTTCAGGTTCAAGCATTTAACTGGTTCCGAACAGTTGAACCGTCAAAATTTTAAATTTAAAAAAAAATTGAAAAATGGTTCCAAACCGGTTCGCAACCATATGAACCGGTGGCAAAATTTGAAAATTTGAAATTTTAAACCGGCCAATCAGAGAGCGTCATGTCACCCCGAATCGGCGGTTCCAAACCGGAACCGGTGGTTCAATCAATATCTTCTAAAATAATATTTTTAAAAATAAAATTTAAAAACAATTTTGACCGAACCGTATCCGTAACTGCTACAGTGGCGGGCCGGTTAAGGTTCCACATTTATGGAACCGGAACTGTGGCCACCTCTAGATTCATGGCCTGAGTTTTACCTGCAGAATGCAATCTTGAAGCGGAATGAGTGTTGATAGCTTCAGATTTCGACAGACAAATCTCTGCATCGCGCCACTGGGATAGGCCGGTATACACGTTTGCAAGATCGTGCCACGTCTCCATCTCTAAGCTCGCGATGTTGCTGTGCTTATCCTGCAAACAAGAAAACGGTTTCTTGAATGAATATCGAGAAAACCTAGGACTCGTAAAGAATCAATACGAAGACACGTACTCGTAACAGCCTTCTCTGGAGATGGAAACTCTTTCTCTGCACTTGAAGAAGAGCAAGAAGCTTTGTATAGGTTTCCACTGCACCAGTTAAATGGCCCTGCATGATTTGCAGTTTGGCCTTGGTGCGCAGCAGTTGCGCGTGATCCCACCTCCCTGCTTCGTCCAGAGCAGCATCGAGTATGTGCTCCGCATCTACGTATCTCTTCTGAGCTGACAGAATACGAACAAAGAGTATCCACGCGTTTATATTAGACCCGCCTTCCAGTTTCAACAGCTGCTTTGCATAGTGAAGAGCAGCATCCAACTTTCTCTGCTCAGCATTTTCAAGACTCAGAGAATACAGAATGCTCGGATTAGTTCCTCCGGTCATTCTTTGAGCAGTTTCGAGCGCCTCCAGTGCTTCCCTCTGTCGCGATATTCTCGAGGCATCAGACACCACGCCTTTAGATTGAGCAGAATGAGAGAGGCCTAACAAGTAGTTAGCAAAACTAGCTCTCTGGTGACATTTACTCGGCGAAACAAGCAATTTGTTGATATACTCTGTTCCTTCTCCGAGGAAACAAGAGTGATCCGTACAAATCTTTGAAGCCAACAGCAGCTCGAATTCACAGCTACGGATCTCTCGATTGTTCAAAAGGTTACGCAACAGGTTTAGAGCAATCGTGTCATCACCTTCTGCATGGTAGCAGAGGGCTAGTGAAGTGTACTTCTCTTTTCTGTCAATGATCCCGGGAGGTAAGTCTTCGAATTGGCAAGCAAGGGACGTGCATTCACTTGCTACCGACAGTGCAAAACCGAGATGATGTATGATTGATGCATCCCACTCGATCCTCTTGTGAACGGATTTCTTGAGAATGAGAAGTAGCAAGAGAATGGCCTCTTCAACGTTGTTTCTCGGTATGAAAGAGTCCTCCATTTGAGAACGAAGATTCGGAGGACTTGCATCGTGACCACTGTAGAGAAGAAATACAGCAAAATCCTTCTCGATTTTTGCTCTGGTTTCTACATCAAGATTCCAATCATAAAGCAGGGCTCTTCTGTAGGAGAGGATAGCTTCTTGGGGTGCAAAAGCTTGTTTCCACAACTCCGGTAGTAACTCAACCGCCTTGTTTAACGTCTCCAGCAGTTTGCAGTCAGAAGCAAGATTTTCAGGCAGGCCACCCGGTTTTGCAGATTCGAATGTGTCTAATATTAGAGAGCACGATTGCGCAGCTTCTGCAAAAACCCGAAGAAATGAAGCCATGACGAAATTATATGATCATATATATATATGCACAAACATTGATCATTCCATATGTGTAAAGAGTGAAAATCCTACATAAATACCTTTATACCTTCCAAGAGCCTGGAGTGATTTTGCTTTGAGGAAAATGGCTTCGATGAGCAAACTTACAGCATGCATAGACATCGGTGGGGTCTCGTCGCTTTGAGAATGGCGTCTAGGGAGCTCACATCTTCTAACTATAGTGGCTTTTATTCTGGGAATCACTGCAGCAACATCTATTCCATCAAACACACTAAGTGCACCTTCGACGTTTCCTTTCTGATACTCGAGTCGACCCAACAAAGCTCTCGCTTCCTACGAGTTAAGTAATCAATTTTACGAGGCTTTAGCTTGACGTGATCAGAAAGACAGATCAAACATATTGCAGTATATATAACATTCATGTAACAAATCATATGCTATAACAGTTAATCTAAACAGAGACCTCATAATTCAAAAAGCCACTCTCTCGGAGTGATGTTTCAGCCTCTTCTATGTTGCTGGTGTCGAGTTTCGAGTCAGGATCTCCTGCTCGAGAGGAAAAACCGCTCGCGGAATAGTCCCGAGTTGCCAGGGACTCCGATGAAGCAATGGCTTCATCCACTCTCAGTTTCTCACCGGAGCAAATGCATTTCATCATCTTCTTCAATCTCAAACTCAAGAGATATTTATGTTTGTGAAGCCAATGTTTAATGCTCATCACAATTTATGTAATTCCTGATCACCAATCAGAAAGAAATGCATTCTTTAAAACATGGCATTGCTAAAAACAATCACATCCACATATAAAATTCACATGAAACAAAAGCTCAAACCCTCACAATCTTCATTCTTCATTGAAATTTACAAACACAGAGAGAAAAGCACCACTAAACATGTTTGCATAAATCAAGAAAATCAGATCAAAATTACCTCTCGAAGGATAAACCCCAGAAAAACATGCCCAAAGTCCAGCCCACAAAACAACACAGATAGCTACAAATAAACGAATTCAAGAAGAAAAAGCAGAGTGGAAAGCGATTAACTGAGGCAAAAAAATTCACCAGTTAGCACCAGACAAAACCTAAACAAAAAAATGAATGAAAGTCAAAGAAATGCAACTTTTTTGACAGAAAAAAAAGGGATGAAGAAAAAGAGAGCCCCCATCATATCAACCTAGTGAAAAACAACGAGTTAAAACAATTACCCAATTCAGATAAACCCACGCACACACGCAAGAGAAGCTTAAAAACAAGAAATAATTATTAAAGAAAGGACCTTTTTGCTCGGTGAAAGGCATCGCCAGAGCCCACATCACATAAAATCCATCACAACCCATTTTTCCCCTCTCCGGCAATAAAAAAAGCTTTCTTGATTTTACAGTTTGAAATCAAACAAGAATCCAATGATATTTAATGCTATTTTCTTGTTTTTCTATAGTTTCTGGGGGGTTTACTTATTCAAAAGCCACTATTTTCATGGGGGATTTTTTTGTAGTGCCCAAGAAAAAGTGGCTCAAAAAGTCAAGAGGAAGAAATGTTTATAGGTGGGCTTGTCTGAAAGCATTAAATATGATATCTTTGCAGCAAACTGAATCTTCGCTTTCAGAGCAGAGGAGCCTAAATTATGAATGGGTTTTGTTTAATGGTGTTTTTTTTTAAATGGCCTAACTTTACGGAAACAAGCATTCATTTATAATTGTTGATTTGTTGTGTTGTAATCGAAATCTCATCATCTCTATTTCTTTTATTTTGTTGTTGTTGTTCAGTTAATTCACACGTGTAGTTGGGCTTTTCTGGGCAGTGAAACTGAATACTACTACTCTTTATGTAAACAATAAAAAAAAAAAGGCATGATGAATTTAAATTAATGTATTTTATTTATTAAAAATATTTAAACTTGAATTATTTTGAATTATAAAAATGCGAAAATTATTTCTTAATTATTGTTTTTATGTTTCTCTTTTCAATATGTTTATAAACTGCAATTGAATTGTGATATTACGACAATCATCTTGACTAAACATTTGAACTCCGAAATCATAATCCATTTCACCTTTAAGCAATAATGTGATACATTGTACTCTGAATTCTTTGATATATAGATAGGGGCAGTTGTTAAAACAATCTAAATACTACAATTAATAAAATGTTGTTCTCTGTTTTCGTGTTATCCCCATAAAATGTATGAATTCATTTTCAAATCACTAAAGAAATAATTATTAGTCCAAATAAAATAGCTCGAAAGAAAGTGGACCAGCTCTTGGGTATAGGGTTGCTCGATCCGTTTCGGCCTGTTATTCGTCGGACTCCGACCGAACTCTGACTGAGTTCGGGTTCCTCGCGTGGATTGGATCCGCTCTTCAAGCTTGGACCTCCGCATGATGTCGCATTGGACTTCTTCTCCGGTGAAGTGCGCATATGCCTTGCCTCTTCGGATTTGGGACGTATATTGGCTCAAAACTCACCTTATGTGAGTTCCTGCCTTCCTCCGGCCAAGAATGGGATGAGAGCGGGTGGTTTAGGTCGTAAGCACTCTCAAGATCTCACGAGCTCACCGGAACAACCACTCAGGAGTTTAGAGAGAAGAGAGAGCATTTTCATTGTAGAGAGAGATTGCGGTGCATTAGGGTTTGAGTTTCAATCGAATGAGGGTTAAAATCGGGTCACACAAGTATATATAGTGAGGGTTAAATAAAATCGCCTTGAGCAGAATCCCAACCAAATTCCGACCCATAAAACCAATCCATGTCTCGAACCAACAAGCTGGGCTTAGCGATGAGTGGCCCAAACTAAAGGCCAACCCATTTTCTACAAAAGCAATCATTTTGGAAAAGGTAGACAAAGTTTGTTAAAGTTAAATAAAAAAATTGTCCAAGACGTGCTGTTGATACCAAGCTCGAGGAGCTATTATTTTGAAGAATTATACTATTTCAAGGAGCCTACTATTTTGAGTTACCATATCGAGGAGCTGTGTCAATTTTATAAACCGTCTTAAGCAATCAACATCTCCAATTTGATCAAATGACACAACCATTATTTGTGCTTTGATCTTGATTTGTTATTGACTTACTAAAACTTGCTATTATATAATACTCCATTTGTCCCGCTAGATTAGTCTCTTTCTCTATTTTCGTCTGTCCCGCCAGATTAATCTCATTTACTAAAATGAAAAAATATTCTCAAATTAATAAAATATTAATTCCACTATACTTACAAACATTGATTACTGTGCCGAAACCAAAAGGGACTAATCGAATGGGACGAAGGGAGTATATGATAATTTTAATTTATTTAGTTAATAAATATTACTCTCTCCGTCCCGCTAGAATAGACCCACTTACCGAATTCGGCGTCCCAACTAAATTGGCCCCTTTCCAAAAATGGCAATCTTTTCACACTCAACAATAAAATATTCATTCCACTAACTCATTCTACACTCACAACTCTTAATTTCCGTGCCGAAAAGAAAGAGACCTATTTAAATGGGACGGATGGAGTATTTATTAGGGAAAATAGGGAAATATATCCCATCTTTTACAAATTAGGGAAATATATCCCCAAGTTTTTCTGTTAGGGAATTATATCCCAAAGTATACTTCTGTTAGTGAATTTTGTCCTCTTGTGTTGACTAAGCAGTTAACTGCCATGTGGCGCTGAGGTGGTATTTGAGTCAATACAACATGGTGCCACATCAGCGCCACATGGCAAATGACATGGCATTTTTAATTTTAAATTATATAAATATATTTAAAAATAAAAAAATAATTGAAAAAAGAGTAAAATTTATATAAATATTTATTGTCTTATTTTTTATTTTACTCTTTTTTCAATAATAATTTAACTTTTTAATTAATATTTATATTACTTTATTTTCTACATTAAATTATTATTAAAATATAAAATTATAAGTTGAGTAATATATACATTATATATACCGTATGTATTTTAAAATATTATTAATATAATAATAGTGATAGTAATAAAATTTCGGATTTTTTTTTAAGAATTCAGATTTCTTCTGATTGATTGTGTTGTTGTATTAGTTGGTAATCTATTAGCAAACATGAAATACGAAATTCAATATAGAATATTATATCTACTAGTAACATGTAGAAGCAAACAAATTGAAAAGGCTGAAGCAACAGATGTATGAGATATTTTTGATGTTTGACTTCTTGATACAAAAATTAACAGACAGAGACCATCAATAATAAGTAGATTAGTTCCACAAAAACACCATAGTTTCACTAATGCAGAACAAAATAATACATGATCGCACAATTCCCTCTGCAGCCAAAACACAGCTTCCACCTATGTAAAATAGAGAAATCAAGTAAGTTTTTTTTTTTCCAAACAGAAACATATCATGCTATTATAATTCAAAATATCAACCTTGATAACATTGTGCAGAACCTATTTGCTAATTTTGTTGTGTACTCCCATCGAGAACTTGAGAACTTTGACTTGCACCTTCATTTTCTTCTTGTCTATTTATATTTGTGCGTTTTGCTCTGGGAGTTCTTATGTAAATATTTCCAGATTCACCGGCTAGCACTCCATAACCCGTCCTTGCCTACATATACATTAAAAATTAGAAAATGTTAAATAAATATAATATTATAAATAAAGTTCAAATAAAGTCTTAACCTGTCTCATCTCTCTTTGCTCGAGGGGGCTTGTCCCAGTTGTACTAGGACACTTCCTTGGTCTTCCAGCTTTTCTTTTCGGAGGTAGCTCTGCTGAAAAATCATTTTGTGGCGGTATAGGTTCTTTACATGTTCTCACATTATGTCCAATTGTCTTACATCTTGTGCATGCAACTCTCGCACCCTTATTAGACAACTTTTGTTTTGTTTGCCGTCTTTCTTCACCTACTTCTTTTCTCCTATTTTTCCTTGCTCTTCCAGGTTGCCGCACAAACAAGGGAGGTAAAATAGAAGGTGCATCCACAACCGGCCAATGTTTAGGGCCATAAATGGGAGACAAATAATATTTATATGCCTCAAGACAATTTTCTCTACGGTAGAATTCATCTACATATTTAATTGGATCATCCCTAGCATGTCTAATACAAGCTAGACCATGAAAGCAAGGAATCCCAGTCAAACTCCAAGATCTACAACTACAATCTTTTTTCACAAGGTCTACAATCAAAGTCTCATCAAATGAATGAACTTCAAACTTATTCTCCACTGCCGGTTTAATAACACAGTGCTGAACAAGTTTTTGCAACTTTCCTAACTTCTTATTCACATTAGGGCACAAAATCTCTGAAGAAGCATTTAAGGTCTTCACAATCTCGGACATCCTAGTCATTAATCTCTGCCGAATATCCTCTAACATATCAATTAATGGTTTATCCCTAAACTTAAGGATATAACTATTAAAAGATTCACAAATGTTATTATCAATTGTGTCCACCTTAGTGTATGCAGAGATTAAAGACTTACAGAACTTTTGGGGTTCTCTATCCATGAATTGGTCATAACCACCCTCTGATTCAGCCTTCAGCAAATTCATTCTGACTTTAAATTAAGCTTCATTTGTGCACTTTACTGCCCCCCAAAATAAGCTTTTTAGCTTGGGCCCTGTGAATTGCTTTTTCCAGTTAGCATATATATGACGTGCACAATGTCGATGCTCTGCATTAGGAGTCAACTTCGAGATGCTGTTTATGATACCCTGTGACATTAAAAAATGAAATGAGCACTGCAAGTTAATTATTGAAATATAATGACATAAATAATGTAAAATATTACCTTATGCTTATCGCTCATAAATGTCCAACCTAAGCCATCCACAATGCTTAAATCTTCAAATAAATGTTGAAAAAACCATGTCCAAGTGTCTTCAGTTTCTTTCTCAACCACTGCCCAAGATATTGGCCACATCTTATTATTGCAATCCTTAGCGACTGCTGCCAATAAAGCCCCACCAAGGTTGGTTTTCAAAAAACATGCATCAAAACTGATACACCTTCGGCATCCCACTAAAAATCCTTTTCTTAAAGCTGAAAATCCAATGTAAACCCTCTGAAAAATAGGTCGATCATTATCATCCAAATAAGTTTTCAACAAGAATCTCCCTTCCTTATCCATGAGTTGTAGATGAGATACATAGGATCTCAATTTCTTATAGTGATCCTCCAATGACCCCCTTATTTTATCCAGTGCTTTCCATTTCGCTGTGTAACACAGATCTTCATTCACAATAACACCGTACTTTAACTCAATGTCATGCATCATTTCTTTTACGGGGTAGTTTGAATTTCTTTTCAAGACAGGTGCTAGAATATCACACAACCAATCACTAGTAGCCTGCCTGTTGTAGCTACTTCTAACACATGTGTGGTTATCCATGATCGTTTTGATAACAAATGTGGATTCATGCCCTAACTTACTAGCATATAACATCCATGGACAATCTCCATCACATCTAGCTTCAAGTTTTTTTTCACTTGACTTTTTCCATCGAATATTAAACCCATTTTCTATTGCCCAATTCCTAATTCCTTTCTTACATTCAGCAAAATCCTTGAATTTCATCCCCACTTCAAACACAAGACTCTTATTATCAACATTAGTCTTATATAGTTTTGATCTTATGGCATGCTTCGTTCTCTTATAACCTAGATCCTCATCTGAGTCCAATGAACTTGGTGAATCATTAGAAGACTCATACTCTGAAATCAAAGTATCATCTTCTTCGGACTCAAAAGGCTGATCCAACCTATTCACTCTTCCAACTCCCTCTACAAATATACCCTTATCCTTGATGTTGGTGTTATTCTTATTAGCATGGCCATCACCATCTATCTCAATTGCTTCCGTAAAATCAGCATCAAGACATTGGACAAAGGTTTTCAAATTAGAGTTTTCAAAATCAACATGATTATAAACTTCAGCATGATAACTATTATTATCATGAAAGAATGTATAATGTTCTGTAGAGCCCAACCCTCTAAAAGCAAACTTCAACCCACTATGATACCCTAGAGATTTGACAAATTCTTGTAATGCCTGAAACTCTAAAAGAACCTAATCAACCATATTAATGACTTGAGTTTTACCTCCAACATAGAAATACTCATTCTTAAAAGTTCCGCCGTGGATGATGTCTATATTTATTAGATTTTCATCCATAGACATTGTCTCATCTTCATGCATTGACCCAGACTTACGTACGTGGTTATCTTGATCTTTAGGATCCATCACATAACAAACCTATAACAAAAATTAATAAAAAAAACATTAGACATCTTTATAGAGATGAGATAAATATTAATCCATACATTTATCAATCAAGTCTTAATTAGTGGATTAAAGACTATTTTCTGTATATATTTCTTTAATTCTTAAATTTAATTAAACAAAAAAAATATATTCCTAATACATATAAAATCTGAAACTATAACTAACAGATTATAAAAATATGTCTTCTTTTTCATTTGAAAAATTCTATATCATTTTACTCTTTACCCATTAATACTTATATGCTCCAATCAGAAAGAGCCCTAGAATAAATATTCTACTAAAGTCAGAAAAAAAATAGTGCTCAAAGCTAGTAATTCTTCTATCAATCTTTCTACTAGTAATTGCATTGTCATTCATGGCAGGAAGGTTGATAGCAGAAAAATTAATTCTAAAAAACTAAAAAAATAAAAATAACTATTATGGAACAACATTACAAATATATCAATATTTGGGCCACCGCCTGCAAATGTAAGACAAAATTCTCAATTGAATATTCCCACCAACCTTTAATTGTCTTTAGGATGTAGACAAGAGCATCGTTATCAAAATCACTATGTGGGGATTAGAGAGAGAAGTGAAGCTACTCCAGTTTGATTGTTGGCGGAATGCGGGATTTCGAGTGACGGGATTTTGGGTGAGGCAAATTGGATGAAAAAGGAATTTGAAGTTAGGGCTACGAGAATGCTATTAGAGAAAAAGAATAAATTAAATCCTATGAATTAATTTTTTGATGAGGTGGAATAAAATAAAATAATAATTAAAGACATGTCATTGTCACGTGTGTGCCACTTGGCAGTTAACGGATGAGTCATCACATTATTAACACCGTTAGTAATGGAGGATAGATTTCCCTAACGAAATCAAACATTGGGATATAATTCCCTAACAACGAAACCTTGGGATATATTTCCCTAATTTGTGAAAGATGGGGATATATTTCCCTATTTTCCCTATTTATTATATTCGAACAGACTTTTAAAAAGCTGAACCGGGCCGCCAATTTTGCTTAAAAAGGTCAGTGTAGAATTGTGTTGGCCCAGAGTGACACGGGCTGAGTGGAGTCCATTTCTCTCAACCCGGATCCAAACCCGCGACCCGATTTGAAATCAAACAAAATATGCGAGCCGTTGAAACCTTCGCATACCTTCACCTTAGCCCTAATTTCCCCTGTCACAAGCAAGAGAGAGAACGAGCGAGAGATGGGAGAGACCGAGTACCCACACTGCCTTCCAGCTCGCAGATGCGCCGCCTTCGCCGTCGTCCTTGACGTCGCCGCATGCCATTGTCGCTGCCATCACGGACGCAGAGTCGCAGCTCTGCTGCACCAGCTAAGTTGAAACCTTCGCAAACCTTCACCTGAGCTCTAATTTCCCCTGTCACGAGCTAGAGAGAGGGGAGAGACCGAGCGGGAGAGAGGTTTCTCACACTGCCTTCCAGCTCGCAGATGCGCCGCCTTCGCCGTTGTCCTTCGACGTCGCCGCATGCTATCACGGACGCAGAGTCGCAGATCTGCTGCACCAGGTAAGCTCCCTTCTTCCTACACCTATTTTGAACTTCTTCTTTTTTTTTGATTTTTTTTTAAATTTTTTAATTTTTAATTGCTTTGCAGGTTCTAGAAAGACATTGAATCGAAAACAGCAGCTGATAGATTATAGAAGAGAAGGAGCTGCTGCATTGAGTTCGAAGGAGTTGTTACCACAAATTAGAGCAAATGAATCCCAGCGTCCCTCTCTATGCAATCTCTATGCAATGGATATCGAGCGTAAGCTTCTATTTCTGCATTATATGCTGCTTTCTTCTCTTTTTGTGCTTATCTTGAATGTTACCATGTTTTGATGGAATTATAATTTTATTAGTTTAATTGTTGTTTTGCAATTGCCTTATATCCATCTCTAAAGCAGTTATTGTCTTTCCTAAATATCCTTCATTTTGTAAGTGCTCTGCATGATTGTTCCACTTACTCA
Source organism: Plectranthus barbatus (assembly GCA_026898455.1). NCBI lineage: Eukaryota > Viridiplantae > Streptophyta > Magnoliopsida > Lamiales > Lamiaceae > Plectranthus > Plectranthus barbatus. The sequence goes on along the minus strand of JAPKLW010000065.1, from coordinate 530,203 downwards.
CTTTTTTAATTACTCATATTTTCTGTTTTTTTTTATTTAATACTACATTGATTGAAATTCTAAAAAAAATTGGTGTTTGTTGTTAGATAGTATAAATGGAGATGGTTTTTGAAGATACATGATGTTTTTTCGCCATGTATGTATTTTTGTTGCACAACAGGAAATGTACAAATGAGGCTGTGGTGATTCCACTTGGATTTTCTATTGTAAAAAATTTGAGATTCCCAAACATAGAGCTTGTTTTGTGGGATTATTATAAGAAACATAATTATAATGTGAAATGATATTGTAAGGTGGAATTATAATTAGATGAGAGCTTATTTGATGGGATCTATACGTGCTACGCATTGCACATTACATTGCCACAAACAATGCATTCCTAAAATTTTTAAAGACTTTGATCATAAGGTCGTGCATTAACTTGGATTTGTTATATGTGGTTGGAGATTTCTTAAATGTTGAGATTCTTATTTGTCACTAATGTTCGTCTTTGGAGGAGCCTTGAGATGAAAAAGTTTATTTCGGACGAAATTGTTAAATTTTATAAAGTGCATAAATTTTAAAAGAAATACGTTGAGAAATAATATGAAGTTCAGTTTGGTTAGAGGAATTGAAAATGACAGACAACTTTGATGAGTGGGTAGGAGATTATAGCGAAGAAATAGATAATGTGAAAGTGTTAGATGCCATGAGCAATTTGAATTGCTTGAAAATTGATATAAAAGATCCTTCTTAGCTATAGAAAACATTCAACAACATTCATCAAAATGCACAAATTTATCATTAGAATTTCTGAAATTTAGATATTATTACATTTTGAGATTTACGTTTTGCATAACAAACAATTGTATATAGATTTGAGAGCAAAAATTAATTACGCGATTGAATTGAGAAACATCTTCGGAAAGAGACTAGGTTTACGTGGAGATGATGCAATAAATGTGGACTTTTCTAAAACTGAAAACATCAAGTGGCTCGAGATTGTTTTGACTGTCATACTGTGACAGTCAATCAACTCCAACCATTTGATGTTTTCAATTTTTGACAAGTCCACATTTATTACACCATCTCTGCGTAAAACAAGAAATCCAGTCTCTCCGTAGATGCTTCTAAATCAAATTGCCTAAGCAGTTTTCTCTTCTCAAACCTGGATACAATTGTTTGTTATTCAAACCATAAACTTTTAAAATATCTGAATTTAAGAAATTCTAATGATAAATTCGTACAACTTTGAAGAAAATTGCTTGTTTTCCTAGCTAAAGAAGTATCTTTTATATTAATGTGCAAGCAACTCAAATTTCCCATGTCCTTTAGCTCTCTTAGCTGCATTATCTCTTTCTTCACTATCACCTTCTATCCACACTGAACAAAGCTATCCGTTATTTTTAATATCTCCAACCGAATTAAACTTAATATAATGTCTCGATGTATTTTTTTTAGATTTCTGCACTTTATAAAATTTAATAGTTTCAACCGAGTTCACTTTTTCATTACATCTCCAAAGACAAACCATACTGACATAGGATCTCGACATTTAACAACTCCCTAACCACAAATAACAAATCCAAGTTAATGTACGATTGATCTAAGTCTTGATATTTTTCTAAGAATGCATTGTTCGTGGCAGTGATCTCAATGTGCAATGCAGATCTCTTATTCTATCAAACAAGCTCTCATTCAATTTTAATTCTTGTTATAATTCCATCTCTCATTATAATACCTATGTATACATAACGAACAACGTCATGCATCCTCGCAAATCCATTGAATTATTACATCCATTATACCTCCTTCAAAAATACATAATCCAATATAAAAATAAGTCAATTGCTCTAGAGGTATAGATTCAACTTCCTCATAAAAATAGCAAATTTTTTATGCTAAGAAAAACATCATAACCAAGTTTGAATGGATGATAAATATTTGCAAGAAAAAATATTAATTAAGAAAAATCTCAAATGTCCATCAAGTTAAATGGCTAAATTCGTGAGACTGCATGTCAGCCTGTTAATCCTGAACTCAAATTATCAAACTTCAAAACGAGACACTAATTTATCTAAACCTAATATTTTTCAATTCAATCCAATTGAATAATAAATCTGAACTTAAATATTACTCTTTTTCATCCCTGTCCAACGAAATATTACTCAAAACGGTCAAACCGAATGTATTTTTATTCTAATAATTTCAATTATAATGAACGAGTGCCGTATCTTTCTCATTAATTTTATTTATGTTTAGATTTTATTATAATAAAGATACTTTTATTATACTAAGATTAGTTTTTAAAAACAATACTATTTAATTAAAAATGATTTTTATGCTTATTTTAAAAATATATTCACTTTTCAATTTAACTTTTTCAAGACGAATGATAAATTCATACTATTTATATGAATCTTGGTCTTAATTAATTTATTTTTATAATTCTAAAGAATTTTACAGAATATTTGCTAATACGAAATATCAAAAGACTGCACTAAGTTGAATGGTATATAGGCAGCAAGGAAACACTACCAGTGTTGTCTATTTGGCCGTGAGATTGTTGCTTCGCCAAGTCGAAGGATTTTCAATATTCTGCGCCATGAATATGCCTTCTTCTCATCAATGTTAGCAACATTTTCTCCAATGTTGAATCTTTAATATATGGGATATGTTCGTGCTCCAATCGTCGGGAATCTGTGCTCTGTTTGCTGTGCTTTCTTGTAATTTGATTCTGTACATCTTTAATTGCTCAATCAATATTTTTTATCTCATCACCATTTGCCATTGGGTGTTTGTTGTAGTTGAGATATCAAATATAGAGAATTCTGAAAACAATGAGAATTCTGCGCAAGGGTTTCTGCTCTGCCAATCTTTGAATTATGTGCACTGTAAAATATTTGTGGTTTGAGTCTAATGCGGATATGAATATTGTCATTTCCGTACGTGTATAAATATTACGCTCTATGTCGTGGACGATGGAAATGATACGCTCCATTAGGGGTGGCAATTCGTGCGGATCGGATTCTTATCGTGTCAACCCGTTATCGATCCGATCCGTTAAGGTCAAATCCATATCCGATCCGTTAAGAAAAATCAAGATCCGTATCCATATCCGATCCGTTTAGCTATAACCCTTATCCGCACGAATCCGATCTGTATTCGTTAAGGATTTGATAAGTATCCAATCCAAATGATCCGTTATGGATCCGATCCGATAAATATCCGATAAGAATCCAAATCGAATTAATTCAATAAGAATCTATTTCAATAAAAACAGTTATAATCAAATAAAAATTTGATAAGATAATACAAAACATTTATATTTGATTGTTCAAATCTTGTGTTAGATAAATAAATAAAAACTGAAACTTCATTTAAAACTAAAATCTTCAATCAAATATCACAAGATACATAAATAAATCTTAAATTCAAATACTAGTGGTCAAACTTTTTCATTTCTAAATATTGATCAATCATTCACCTTAGTCGTCAATACTCCATTTACAATTGTGACGGATAGAAGTATTAATTATAACTTTAAAATTTATAACAAATAAAATAAATTATAATAAATATCCTTCATCTATCATGGTGAAATTGTAAGAGTTGAAACAATGAATGAGTATTTTTATAATACTTTCATCAGCATTTAAATTTAAGATCTCATCAGCTAGTTAATCGATTGATATAACTTAATTGAAAGTTTGAAGTTGAGAAAAAAGAAAAGAAAAGAAAGTTATTGAATTTTGATAGTAGAAGAAAATAAATATTACAAAATATAATGAATCGATAAATAAATATATTTTTTGGTGGTGAATTAAAAAAATGGGACACAGACAATGAAGAACTAAGATATTTGAATTTTTAAAAAAATTCTAAATCTAAACTAATATATCAAAATCAATTAATTAATTATTATATTTAAAAAATAGATAATTTTTATTAATTTATTAGCGGATATCCGAATCCGATCCGAATCAGGTCCATTTATTGGATTATCCGATCTGATCCGTATCCAATCTGAATTTGATCCGAAATTTTCGTGTCCTTATTGTGTCGATCCGATAAAGATCTATATCTGATAAGCCTCAATCTATATCCATTATTATCGTGCGGATTCGTGTCGGATTATCGGATCGGATAAAAAATTGCCACCCCTACGCTCCATGGTGTGGACGACGGAAATGATACGCTTGATGTTGTGGAGATTGGAAGTGATCTCAGACAAGATGAATTCAGTGGTGATGAAAGTTCCTCCGGCAAGGAGGAAGACGAAGATATTGAAACAATTTCTGACCCAGACTCTTAAAATGAAGATCGTGACGCATCCAAGTCAGAGGGGTCGAGAGGAGGTATGTCTACACAGACATTGGACATGCTGATCCTACGGATACTGGTTGTATTTATGATATGCCGGTAATGTGGAGTGGTGATTCGAGCGATATTGCAGCTGACATATGTTTTTCCTTGAATGATGATGAAGCAGGCTGTCACTTTTTGGTCTGCTAGTAGGGGCGTTGCATACCGGCTCAAAAAGTCAAATCGAAAATTATTGGATGTTTTTGTGACACCATTCACAGCTCTAATTCTGCAAATCCATAACAAGGTCCTCCGTGCTAATGGAGAGCTCGGGCCGTCCCTTCAGTTGTTGGTGGTGGTTGGATATTGACTCACTGGGTGGATAGACACATCTGTTTCGGAAGTAGCTCGAGGTGGCAAGGGCAGAATACCACGTCTGAAATGATATCCCACGTGATCCGGGGCCACATTGAACAAGATTTGGTGTTTAAGTTTATAAATATCCACGTAATTATCCGTGAAAGCTACAATGTGAGCGTGAGTTACAAGAAAGACTTGGCACGAGCGAAGAAGAGCTTTGGAGTATATGTACGACGATTAGGAGGCAAACATTAATCAATTGCCCGACCACATGGATGTTGTGATCTGACGGAATCTAAAGAAAATTTGAAAAAGGCGAGAAGAATGAGTTGCGCTGTACGCGAAAATATGTGTTTTGATCATTCGGTGCTTGTGTGCAGGCTTTTCAGCAAACGTTTCCGCACATCATGATGGATCAGACACACCTCCAAGACACATATAAGAGCAAGTTGATGGTAGCAGTTACAAAGACTGCGAACAACCGCATATTGCCACTGGCATATGCCCTTGTGGATGATGAGATCACCCACAGTTGGACTTGCTTTATGAAGCACCTCCGTCTTAATGTTCTCGGAGATCAGCTTGTGTGTATGATATTTGATCGCAATACCGGTTTCTTTGCAGCTTGGCGAGCAAATTTCCAACAATTTCATGCAGCTGGATGACATCGATACTGCCTTCGTCACATTTGCACCAATTTGATGAAGAAATATCATGTGCAGGACATCAAAGGAGTTTGCTATCAGGTTGGTTCAGCAATGTCTAGGACTAAGTACAAAAAGGCTTGGAGGGATATGCACGACCTAAGTCCTGCTGCTGCTTGTCAATGGCTGAGGCAAATACTGGAGCATAAGTGAACTATTTACCGCGATGTAGGTCGTCGTTGTGGCAATACAACAACTAATATATCTTAGAGTCACAATAATACTCTGGTACGCGATTTCTGCCTATAAGAGCATTGGTCGATTCTACTCTTTAAAAGACGACATTCATCTTTGATATTGCTCTTGGTGAGATCCAATACTTTGATACCTGCCTTGCCACCTATCACCATTCTTGATTTATGAAAAATAGAGTTGAGGCTGCAAGACATGTTGTCCCTACGAGTGCCCACAAATTCAAATCATATCTACACGAGCACAACATATCTGTGATGCCAAGGTGAAGTTAAATTTGAGCTCTACTACCGTGACTGGACATGTGAGTGTGGTGATTGTGTGGGATGGATCACTGATGGCACCATACCGGATAACTGGAAGGTTTGGGTGAGCCCAATCTTCATTGTATTGAAGTCAGCGATAAGCTCGGGCATATCCTCTGCCTGAATATGGAACATAGCACCATATTGTGAGAGAATTATCAACCATATGGTCCATGTCATTGAGCCAATCCACCTTAAATAATTTTAACAATAATATCATGTTTATATTTAAAATACGAAATATAAAAAGAATGGAATTAAAATTAATCACTAGTCGTAGCCTATCAGCCTGTGATCTGAATCCATCCTTAGCCTCACGCCATCAATGTGCCGGATTGTCCACAAACTTGACGATTCTTTGTTCAAACCATTTGAGGTAATCTGCTGAGACTCTGGGTTGTCCGACAACCATACGGTTATTCCCGAGGTGAACACATTATAGGTTGTTTCTATCATCCCAGACCGCAATCGGCTTACAGTGAAAAAACTCTCAATCTATGGTCAATTGTCCTGTTCTCTTTAAATTGACATATTTCTCTAAGTCCTCACCTGAACAGAGTAGCAACCCAGAATGTTGTATGTTCTGAATGCGACCAAACTGTCGCTTGACTCGCTCCGGCTGGTAACCCGCAACCATTTCAAAAAAAATCAAAAGAGTGGTGGAGGACCAAGGAGTCTAATGGGATCGCCGACCGGACATAATAATGTTGGTCCTCATACGAAAAAATATATAAACTGCGGTTCAAAAATTTAAACTCAAGAATTAAAAAACTTATAACTGAAATTAAAAAAATACAATGAAAGTAATTAAATATTACTCATCCTACGACATCATGACCAACTGCTCCCTGCAGGATTCCAGGTTATGGTAACTCACATTTGTGTGATTTTTATGGCCCGCACATCTTTAATTTCAAATTCATATTTGTGGGTAAGTAATTAAAAAAAATAAGTGATCAACTCTTTATGAAATGATATATTTACCGGTAGTTATGTGAATGAAGCGGGGACAACTCCATAAAATGAGTGATTTTTATGAGTGATTTTTTGTGGATGCAGAGGCAGACATCTTTGCCATGCCCAAATCTGGATAGATAGAAGTACATAATAATTAATAGATTTTAAAGTAAATTATATGAATAAAATAAATAAAATATTTGTACTAAATACTTGCAAGAGTACTACACAACCGCCAACGCTCTTCGGTATTGGATTCAACGCTGCTTTGCTTAAATTTTTGTAAAGGACAGCCAATACGGCAGTACCCCAACTTAGTTTGGTTTTTGTATCTTCAACTAAAGCGCGAATTAAATGACAATAAGTGTTGTTCCCATTTGTATTCGGGAACAACAACCCACCTAAGAGATAACAAACTACAGTCCGAGCACGTTTGAGAGACCAATTGTGAATAAATTGATGTTGACCTTGATCTGAACAAATAAGATCTGAACAAATAAAATCCTCAAGATCATTAAGAAGTCTTTTTTTTCTCAACTTTGTCACTAGGGATGCCTAAATTACGTTAAATATATGGACCCCATCCCCCTCTGGAGCTATGTCGGTCCCTGTTACGGCATTTCCTTCGGTCTTTAATCCTAGCAAACACTCTACATCCTGTAGAGTGACTGTAGCCTCACCAAATCTATAATGAAAGGTGTTCGTCTCAGGACGCCACCTCTCAATTAAACCTTGAACTAAATACCAGTCTATGACAATATTTCCTAACCGGACTACTCTATCAAAACCCATTTTTTGTTAGTGATTCATAGTCATAGCAAGTTAAAGCACAATTAATCATATATGTCCAAAATGCACTATCCCCCCTCTTACACAAAATGAGAGATTTGGTACCTTCAACATCGTAAAAAACACTACATAAACGGTGTTTAGCTTGCAAATACAACAAATCAGTAACTAATGGACCTTGATTAACCCAAGCAGAAGAAGAAGATGATGTACTGGTACTTATTGCCTACATTTTATAAAAATTGATTTTCAAAACAAGAATGATATTTTATACAAATTCATGTGTCCCAGTCCAGATCCCAACATTGATAATTGTTGTTTGCAATTTGCAGTGGGAATGTTTTTTGGATTTTATTCAATTCATATTCTAATTATGATCTTATGAATGTTGGGGTTTGAATTGAGACACATAAACCTGTATAAAATGTCATTCTTGTTTTGAAAATCATTTTTTATAAAATGTAGGCAATGACTGCTGGTACATCTTCTGCTGCTTGGGTTAATCAAGGCCCACTAGGTACTAATTTGTTGTATCTGCAAGTTAAACACCGTTTTTGTAGTGTTTTTTACGATGTTGAAGGTACCAAATCTCCCATTTTGTGTAAGAGGGGGGATAGTGCATTTTGAACCTATATGAATAATTTTGTGCCTTAACGTCCTATGACTATGAATCACTAACAAAAAATGGGTTTTGATAGAGTAGTCCCGTCAGGAAATATTGACTTAGACTGGTAATTAGTTCAATGTTTAATTGAAATGGTGGCGTCCTGAAACGAACACCTTTCATTTTAGATTTGGTGAGGCTACAATCACTCTACAGGATGTAGAGTGTCTGCTAGGATTAAAGACCGAAGGAAATGCCGTAACAGGGACCGACAGAACTCCAGAGGGGGATGAGGTCCATATATTTAACGTAATTTAAGCACCCCTAGTGACAAAGTTGAGAAAAACAGATTTCTTAATGATCTTGAGGATTTTATTTGTTTATATCAATGTCAACATTAATTTATTGACAATTAGCCTCTCAAACGTGCCCGAACTGTAGTTTGTTTTCTCTTAGGTGGATTTGTTGTTCCACAAGAAAATATTCTAAAGCAAAGCCAAGGCATAATGCTGGGGGTAGCTGACCAGAGAAACTGTTATTTGAAAAGCTAACATAGGCTAACCGAGGACTTTTTTCTCCAAGATCATGTGGGAGACTGCCTGAAAGGTTGTTACTTCGCAACGATAGAAGCTCCAGGTTATGGAGGTCGGATATGGAATCAGGAAGCTGCCCTCTCAATAGGTTGTCACTGAGATCAAGAATCTTCAGGAAAGGGAGCCCTCGATTGGCAGGTGGGATTGTTCCAGTGAGCTTGTTTGTGAAAAGGTTGAGAGTTCTGAGATTTGTGAGGTTCCAGATTGTCGGTGGTTTTTCACCGGAAAACTGGTTGAGTGAAAGGTCCAGCTCCCATAAACTTTTCAAGGTTCCTATCTGTGGAGGAATGGATCCTGAAAATGAATTCTGATAGAGATACAGAGTGTTCAAATTTGTAAGCAGGCTGATTTCAGAAGGAACTTCGCTAGACAGACTGGCGTTGGATAGATCCAACAAAGATAATTTGGTCAAGTTAAACAAGGATATAGGCAGAGACCCGGTTAACGGATTGTTGCCTAGAGCTAAATAGGTTAGGTTAGTGCACTGGCCAAGCTCTGGTGGAATTGAGGAAATAAAGCCATTTTTATAAAGATCCAGGTGTTGAAGACTCCTTAGTTGGCCTAAAGAGGGTGGGATTTCGCCTGTGAGTTTGTTATCTCTCAAGTTGAGGTAAGTAAGACTCAGACAACTAGCTATGAAATCTGGAAACCCCATGGTGAGTTCATTGTAATAAAAACTGAGATGCAACAGCAAAGGAAAGCCGGGAAATCTAGACCAGTCAGGAGTTTCCAAGTAATTAGAGCCGAAATCCAAGAATTGTACCTGCTGAAGATTGCCAATTTGATACGGGATTTCTCCAATGATATAGTTGTTGAAGAAACTGATGTAGTGAAGCTGAGTCAAGTTGCCGATCTCTGGTGGGATGGACTGCTCGAACAAGTTGTTGCTGAGGTCTAACGATCTGAGCTTGAAGAGATTGCCTACAGCAGCTAGAATTGACCCATTGAAAGCATTTACACTGAGGTTGAAGCTTGTAAGACTTGGAAATGAGTTGAAATCAAGTAGCTCCAAAGTGCCTGCTAGTTTTGCTTCAGACAGATCGATCTCAGATACAGATCCCTAGTAGTTGCAGCGAATGCCATACCATTTGCAGAGGTTTGTGATATTCTTTTGGGACCAGGAATTCAAAGGAGATGGTGAGGATAAGCTGTTCTTCCATGTCAGCAGAGCCTCTGCTTCAGTTGCTGTGGAGGCTGCTGTCTGCAAAAAATGGAACAACAAAATGAAGAGAGAGAATTGGAATGATGCTTTGATTGCTTTCTCTGGTGTCGCCATGCCTTGCTTAGCTGAGAGAATTGGAATGATGCTTTGATTGCTTTCTCATGTGTAAAAATTGTCTAAACAGCTTTTCTATATTCGACGTTGAAATGATAAATTTGATGAATATATCATTCTTGCAAAAGATGGACATGTGCATAAAAATCAAAGATTAAACCATTAAAAAAAAGAAGGTACCTAATATTTTGAGATTGCTAATTGTCTATGAAATCATCCATATAAAAATAAAAATAAAAAAATGATGTGATTATATATTTCAAACATGAATTTATTGGCCAAATGTTTATTTGTCTTGGATGTTGGCGTTGAAAACTTTAAATACCCCATCCATGCGTAGCGTTTGGTACAACACAAACTCATTTAAATCATGATGTGTGGTATATCAATATTCTTCTGAATGGAAGAATAAAGCACTAATACATAAACCATTCACATAAAAATTTATAGTGGTTCGAGATTTCATTATACGACCACTTTAGAACAAGTTTAGAGTTCGAACAGACTTCAAGCTCTCCTCACGAGCTTTGTGTAACGGGTCCAGTGGATGACCCGCCCAACGCCTTGATTCCCATGTAGGTCAGCCATCCCACATACGCAACAAGCCCGAGATGCCATCAGCAATCGGGTGATAAAAAGCAGAATACTAACCTGCATAATGGATAGTTGAGTCAGTTGACCGTCCGGGACTAGAGGCTAGCTAGCACACATGAGACCGACTGGGATCGAGAACTAAGGGCCACAACTATTACCCCGTGACAAGCTCCCCCCACTCAAGCTGCAAACGCCCTTGTGCGATGCTACCCAAGTGCACCTTCGCCACTTCCCTACGCCGGGTGTCATTCCGTCGACACGTCACTCTCAGCACTTACCCAACGTAGTGAGGTTCTCACACACAATTCCACTATCACTGGTAGTGGCGGCCCTGAGGCCGTGCGAGAAAAGCGCCGCACCGGGGCCTCTGAATGAAGGGGGCTCTATTTTAAAAAAAATAATAATATTAATATTATACTATTAATTTAGCTTAGTAGGGGCACCTTTTACAAAAATATAATATAAAGAACATAATCTTTAAATTAAATAAAAAAATTAACAAAAAAATAAATTTATATTTAGGCTATAAAGATATTTAGCTCAAAATATATAAAAAATAAAATATTAAGATTTATTCAAAATATCAATTAAAATATTAAAATTTATATTATTCCTAACATATCACAACAACCAAAGTGTTAGTCTCTCTTCTAGAATACGAAGCGACTGTTGTGTCTTCACTTTTTCATTGCTTCTCTAGTTCGCTTATCTCTTTTTTTTTTTAATTTTTCAATATCATATAAATTACAAACAAATTTTAGTAAATAGAAACCAACAACAATTTGATAAGGTAGTCCTTCATTTTTTTCTTAAACAAATATTGTCTATGATATGAATTATTTTTTTATCATAATATTATGCAATTTTTAAAAAAATCCTATCAGATTTTTCTTGCAGCATTTAGTATCTAGGCCTTTTCTTCAAGTTTTTTTGTTTAATTTTTAAAAACTTTTCAGAGTGATTTTAGATTTTAATTTGTTTGATTTTATTTATTTTGTTATTATGTTTATCATTGTTCTTGAGCTAGTAAACATTTATCTTGTTTTGGAAAAAGAAAAACAAAGTAAGGAGATGATGAGAAAATCTAAAAAAGGTTTGCTTAAAAAAATGATTGGATAGTTATTTTTAAATGATAATTATGCATTTATTTTATATGATATTATTTAAATTTTTTATTTTATTTCAGATTTATTTAAAAATTTAGCGAAGTCAATAAGATGGTTGTGAAGTCGTGAAGGACTCAAATTTTTTGTTATAAGGCATTTTTGAATACATTTTGTAATTTTAAATATGATACTCCCTCCGTCCCGAAACAATTGTCCTGTTTTGTTTCGGCACAGAGACCAAGGCAAGTGTAATAAGGGGTTTTAATGGTACAATTAGTAAAGTGATTAAGACTTAATTGAACCAACATATGATCAAACCCAACAAGATATATCCACAGATCAACAAAATTGAACCCGAAAAATGAGCAGATCCATCATAACCGAACCAACATATGATCAGAACCCAACAACATATATCCACAGATCAACACAATTGAACCAACAAATGAGCAGATCCATCATAACCGAATAAAATGGCAAGATAGCACCATCTGGAAATTGACATTTCCAGAAGCCACGAAGAACTTCCCTCCGCATTCTCCAAAATTTGCGCAGAACCTCCTCTTCTTCATTCGCCAATTCCGCATCCTCTTCTGGCCCGCTCAGTGGACCATGAAAATCGACCCGGTCATCAGACAGTCCCGCCATCTCCGCATCCTCTGTCCCGGCAGCATCGACTTCAGGGGAAACTGTCACCAGCAACGGATCTGAGATAGACGGCGAGAGGAGCGGATAGAAGCCGTCACCAGCAACGGTATCAGAGGACGGCGAGAGGAGCGGCAGATCTGTGGTAGAAGCCGGATCCCCGAGTGAATCGTCGTCACCAGCAACGGTGTCAGAGGACGGCGAGAGGAGCGGGTACGAGGTTTCAGAAAAGGTAGATCTAGGCTTCGTCATCGCGGGGAGAGGTGCGGGGCAAATGAATCGGAGGGGGAGAGGGGGAGAGCGGCGCACGACGATGAACCCGAAGTAGGGTTTCGTCGCGCGAGAGATAGAAAACGAGAGAGGAGATGTTGCGGCGCACACCACAGAGGAGGTGTTGCGGCGCACACGAGAGGGAGAGGTGGGGGAGGGGGGCGGAGGGTTGATTGCAGAGAGGTGGGGAGAGCGGCGGACGGAGATGAATCTAGGGTTTCATCGCGGGGTAGAGAGAAACGAGAGAGGAGCATATGCGGCGCACACACCAAAATGAGAAGGTGTGTGCGTCTTTAGGGTTGGGGGGGGGGTTAGGGTAGATTAAAAATTTAATTTAACAATTTTAATTAAATGAATTTTAAAGATGGTTAATTAGGATTAAGGATCCCTAATTTTTTCCATTTTGGGAATACAAGACAATTGTTTGGGACAAACCAAAAAGGAAAACAGGACAATTGTTTCGGGACAGAGGGAGTAAATGATTTTAAAATGCTTTTTATATTATATTTTATTAATAATTTTTTTATAGTTATTTAATTTAAATAGGGGCACCAAAATTTTCGTCGCACCACCGGGTCCCAAAATTTACAGGGCCGACCCTGATCACCGATGTCATTTCCTCCACACATCATCATGGTGCTCGCCCAACAAGGCGAAGGTCCACATAGCCGCCCAACATATGCCGCATTCTGCAACCGTCATTTCCACACATACACCTCTTTTTTGCCCACGAGATAGTCCTCAACGAGTTTTCCTGCCATGCGCAAAGCTATTCCCACATTTTCCTTTTTGATGGCACGAGCTCGCTCCCCCACTCAAGGAGCACTTCACCCCACCAATGTCCAACTTCGTTGAGGCCACTCTGATACCACATATAACGGGTCCAACGGATGACTCTCCCGGCACCTTGATTCCCATGTAGGTCAGCCGTCACATGTACGCAACAAGCCCGAGATACCATCAACAATCGGAAGATAACAAGCAAAATACTAACTTGCATAGAAGATAGTTAAGTCAATACACCGTCTGGGACTCGGAGCATGGGACCGACTGGGACTGAGAACTGTCGTGCCGTTACATTGGCATAAGAGAAACATGTAGGATAAAATAATTTAATTTCTCTTTAACTTAGTTCAATTAAATTTTAAAAATTAACTCATTTAACTCTCCAACTTAAAAAAATTGACTATTATACAATAATTAAGAGAGAATAGGAGGTGTTTGGTTGGTAGATTTTAAAATCAGAGAATGTAATGATTTTGAAACCCACCATTTTGTTAATCGGTATCATTCCACCGGGAATCATATGATTCCTCATATATACTATTATATTTATATGTGATATACATTGGTATACTAAAATCGTAAGTAGCGTTTCATATATTTATAAATTTTTGATAATACTTAAAAATTTAATAATTTCGTGCAAGACACGAATGAAATGCTAGTATTTTGTTGTGCACAAGTGTTAAATTAATTCATTTGTGCACGATTGAGATGGTTGACTTGATTTCACTAAATGAAGGTTTTTTTTTTCCAACTTTTGATAGTGCTACTTCCAATAATAATTAGA
>JAPKLW010000065.1:465924-515941 GCA_026898455.1 Plectranthus barbatus | reverse complement strand
AATATGGAAATTATCATAACACTTTACATGCACTAAAATGAAAAGAAGGTTAAAAAAACCAAAATCAAGAAACAAATTATGGTTTTTATCAGTTGTGCTCAACTAATTTTGGAGAATCACATTAGTTGATCCTATTTATGATCCTAATTTAATATCCCAACATGAATCCACACGATAATAACGGATATGGATTGAGATTTATTGAATACGGATCATTATCGGATCAATTCGATAAGGACATGAAAAATTCGGATTGGGCACGGATCGAATCAAATAATTTGTTAAACGAATCGAATTCGTATCGGAAGGATATCCATTAATAAATTTTTATATTTTTAACAATTTATTTAAATATAATAATTAATGAATAAATTTTAATATATTAATTTAGGTTCATGATTCCCTCTAAAAATTCAAATCTCTTGGTTCTACATGATTTGTTATTCTTTCTTTTTCATTCTCCACCAAAATTATATTTATTTATTTCTTCATTATATTTTTTAATATTTATTTTCTTCATAATAAAAAACTTAATAATTTTGTTTTTTTATTTGTTTTTGTTCTAAACTTGAAGTTTATAATGAAACTGCATCAACTAATGAACTAGTTGGTGAGTTCCTGAACTTGAGTTTTGAAAGTATTCTTGATTCGCCGTCTAAATGCTCATCCATCGTCTCAATTCTTGCAATGCTACCATGATCGTTAGAAGGTAATTATTATAATTTATATTATTATTATAAATTTTAAAGTTGTAATTAATATTTTTCTCCTTCAAATTTGTTGGTGGAGTGTTGTCAACTAATTTGAATAATAATTCCATATTTGAAAATCAAAAGTTTTGTCATCTAGTATTTGAATTTAAGATCTATCTCTATTGATTTTTATTTAACGAATACGGATTAGGTTTAACGAATCTGATCGATTATGGATCCACACGACAGTTTGCTGATCTTTATTGTTCCTAGAGGCTCTGGTAAGTATGCCTAAGTATGAGCTGACAATTCCTGTGCAACAGAGCGCATGTTTGGCCGTGACTCCGGGCTGTCCCTTACGCAAAACAACGCAGTTTTTACTACGGAAACCACACCCTATGCTACTCGGCCAGTGGGAGGCGAAAGCCGCGGATCAATCAGGTCCATCAGATATATATCTGGTTCCAGTGGCGGATCCAGAAAATGTCGTAAGGGGGGCTGACTTTTTTTTTTTTGGCCTCCACCTTAACTTCAATCCTTTTATATCATATTTTCATCATTGTTTTCATCTTTACGAGGGGGGCTATACCATAAAATGTTGGATCACGACACTATTAAAACGAAAAAAAATTTCGGGCCCCCCCCTGCAATGCTGCTTTTCCTGATAATGAAGATATGAGCTCCCCGGGATGTCTTCCCATGATAATCTCCAACGCCACTACTCCGAAGCTGTAATCATCCGATTTCTCTGTGACCTTCATGGTAAGTGCTAGCTCTGCATGAGGAAGTGACTTGTGATTGTAATGATCTAATTCTTAAACTACAAATAACAACAACCTTTTCCACCCCAACTCAACCGCCACATCAACATTTAACAAATAAAAAAATTAAAAAAATATTATAAATTCTCTCTACACTGATCGACCACAGACCTTCCCAACCTCAAAAGATCCCCTGGCCCATATATATATATATTTTTCAATATTTTATTTTTGAACCAATAGAATTATGATGTATACTTTTATTTTGTTGGTTGATTCATTTTATATAAATATAATGCTAAGATTGATATATCCTTTTAAATTATAAAATAATAATAACTAAAAAATATACCAAAATTTATAATTTTTAATTATCTACAAATAGAGTCAGATTTTGATATATAAATATATATATATATAGGGGGCTGATCTGGTAAGAATAGCCCTTATCACGAGAAATGAGAATAAATCTCGTCCATAGATTTGACAACATCAACGATCCAGATTATATAAGAGCTTTAACAAAAAACGCGGCATAATATCCTCATTTTATTTCATTGAAGGGCAACATGTTCATTACGAACGTACAGGGCGCAAAAGTTGTGTTTTGTTCATTTTATGTATTATATACTTCATTTTATCTTAGTTATACTTCATTTTATCTCAATTACGAATCATTATAAAATAAATTTGATTCGAATTTTGATGTTACACGTGACATGCATTTTATCATAGAAGTTCTTCATTATATCTTAGTTATTCTTCATTTTATCTCAATTGTGATTCATTATAAAATAAATTCGATGTGAATTTGATGTTATAGGCGACATGCATTTTATCTTAGCAGTTCTTCATTATATCTTAATCATTCTTCATTTTATCTCAATTATTGTTCATTATAAAATAAATTAAATAAAAATAAAATCATTTTTTCGAAAAAATGATTTGAATTCTCTTCATTTTATCTCCTATATTCATTTTATCTCCTATATACATCATTAAACGAAAAAAATCAAAATTTTAGAAACAGTTCTCTTTATTTTATCTCCTCTATACTTCATTAAATGGAAAAAATTAAATTAAATAAAAATAAAATTAATTTTTCGGAAAAATTATTTCAGTTCTCGTCATTTTATCTCTCCATATTTCATCAAATGGGAAAAATTAAATAAAATAAAAATAAAATCAATTTTTTTTAAAAATATGTTAAATTTATTTTATTTATTTAAAACTTCATTAAATTAGAAAATTCAATTAAATAATAATAAAATTTAATTTAATTTTAGAGTATTGGATGACTCAACAAGGCAATCGAAATATTATGAAAAATCGAAATGAAAAGGAATTAGAGATACAAATATGTAATAATGAAATTCGCGGAGGATAAAATGAAAATGGAAATTATTTGAGGGAGATACCATCAGCATAAATGACAATGATACCCTTAAATATGTAATAATGAAGTTCGCGGAGGATAAAATGAAGACGGAAATTATTAAAGCATGACCGCAGATCTTGTGAAATCAACATCTATTCTCATATGATCTAACCTCTATATATATATGTATATGTATATTATTTTTAAATTGATATATATACACTATATTATATTTGCATTACTCTTGATAATTAAATTTTTATTGCAATCAATTGTCCATTATTTAATCGTTTTATAATTTGTGTAATTTCGTAATTTAATTATAAGTAATATTTTTATTTTAAAATTAAAATCAAATAAAAAAATTATATATAATGGTGTAGTTGGATGGTCTCCGTGAACATTAAGACGGAGGTGCTTCAGAAATTAAGTCCAACTGTAGATGATCTCATCATCCACAAGGGCATATGCCAGTGGCAATATGTGGTTGTTCGCAGTCTTTGTAACTGCTACGAGCAACTTGCCCTTGTATGTGCCTCGGTGGTATGTCTTATCCACTATGATGACCGAAAACGTATGCCTAAAAGTCTGCACACAAGCACTGAAGGACCAAAACACATATTTTAACGTTCTGCATGACTCATTCTTCTCGCCTTTTTCAAATTTCTAGACCATCCTCGTATTTGGATTTCGTCGGATCACAACATCCATATGGTCGGACAATTGATTGATGTTTGACTCCCAATCGCCGTACATATACTCCAGAGCTCTTCTTCGTCCTTGCCAGGCATTCTTGTAACTCATGCTCACAATGTAGCTTTCACGGATAATAACCTGGATGCTATTTACCTTAAACACTAGATCTTATTCAATGTGGCCCCGGATCACGTGGGATATCATTTAAGACATGATATTTCACCCTTGTTGCCTCGAGCTACTTCCGGTGCAGTTGTGCCTATCCACCCATTGAGTCAGTATCCAACCACCCAGCAGTAATCTGAAGGGACGACCCGAGCTCTCCATTGGCACGGAGAACCTTGTTGAGATGGATTCGCAGAATTCGAACTGTAAATGGTGTCGCAGTAAATATTCCATAATTTTTTATTTGACTTTTTGAGCCGGTGTGCAACACCCCTACTAGCAGACCAAAGAGTGACAGCCAGCTTCATGTCATCCTTAAAAGAAAAATATATGCCGGTTGCAATATCGCTCGGATCACCATTCCACATTACCGGCATTTCATAAAATCGATCAATATCACTAGGATCAGCATGTCTGATGTCTGTGTAGTAATACCTCCTTCTCGACCCCTGTGACACGGATGCATCACGATCTTCAATTTCAGAGTCTGGGTTAGGAATTGTTTCAATATCTTCATCCTCCTCGTTGGCGGAGGAACTTTCATCACCACTGGATTTATCTTTCCTGATATCACTTCCAATCTCCACAGTATCGAGCGTATCATTTCAATCGTCCACGGCATGTGGCATATAATTTCCATCGTCCATAGCATGGAGTGTAATATTTATAGCCGGACAAAAATGACTATACTTGTATAACGCTGCCATGCCTCTCTCGTCATCAATACTAAAAACACCCTACTGGGGCTTAGAGAGAAAATATAACATTAGTTGGAGCTCCCACCTTGCATTGTTCCAACCAGTTGCTTCAAATATTTTAACAATAAGTTGCGAGAGATCCAACGATTCTTCAGTTATCTGTAATACAAAATCGGGTTGTTCAATGGTATTGCTATGCCAGAAAAAAGATATTACAAAAGGGTTCAATTTGGGTGAGGATTAAAGGCTAAAATAGGATACAGATTTGTCGGAAGCTTGAATAAAATGAAGAGGCTCAAAAAGTTTTGAAGAATAGAGTTGTTTGCTTCCAACAAGGCAAATCATGAGGTTAAATTGAGTGAACAAACTTGTAAAGCCGTATACAATGAATATGGTTTTGTGATTCATAATTATTGTACCCAACATAGCAGTCAAAGATGTCAGAAAAGCTGGAAAAAATGGGCAAAAGTGAAAACGTATTCATTGTATACGGTTTCTCTTATATATATATATATATATATTATTTTTTTATAAACCGTATACATCGTGATGTATACGGTTTACTAAAATAAATTTTCTTGTTAAATATAATCTTAATCGATCTGGAATAATAATTATTGATTAATCAAAACCGTATTCGGTGAATACGGTTTCTCTCCTTCTCTGCTTAAAACCGTATTCATTGAATACGGTTATCCCTGTTTTTTCCACAACTTTAATCCTAGGTTTTTTTGTTTCCACATATCTAGGGTTTGATCCTTCTCAAGAAATAACCCCATCAATCCATTTATAAATACAACTAGGTTTCAATTTTTAGGTCTTTTGCCACATTTTAGAATTTTAGGAAATATTTTACTCTCTAGTTTTTCTGTATGTATCTTTGTGGAAGAATTGAGTCAAAATCTCACAAGTTTGGAGTTGAATTCTATAACATCTTTTCTAGTAATATTTATACAATTTAATTCCAGGTTTTATCTTTTAATTATGTCTCTGTTTATTGTGTTGTGTGGCTAAAAATTTACATTCAGATTCAGAGATGATAATTAATATCTTGGATGCATGTTTAGGGTTTAAAGAATCGATTGATTTTCTTATTTTTTTAAGGTTTATTAAGTTTTAAGAACAAAAATCAAAATTCTATAAGAACACAAATAAATTTTAATTATTGTGTTTATGAAAACAAAATCTAAGTATAATGCAATGTACTCTTAAGTAATTTTTAAGAACAAAAATCAAAATTTTATAAAAACATAAATTGTAGTTGTGAATTAATTTATTTTAATAATTAAATTTTGGTTAAAAACTGAAAAGTAATTACTAGAAAATATTATATACATTAATCGGATGGGATGAATCTTACACTTAAATTTATGAAATTAATTCAAATTAAAATAAATTAAGATTTTATAAAATATTAAATAAAAATTAATAATTTTTCTAATGAAATAGGGATATGGGGTGGAACATGTTTATGCATATCCTGTATTGTTAAATCATTAATACACGGTTGAGCTCTAATCGTCGGGGATCTGCTTTTTCTGGTAATTTGTTTCTGTATAACCTCTATTCTTCAACCAAATTCTTGAATGAGTGTTTGTAGTTGCGAAATCGAGCATATAAGCCTCTGAAAACGATGAGAATTCTGCTCCGCCAATTTCGAATTATTTGCGTTGTAAAATATCTCGGGTTTGAGTCAAATTAAGTTACATACTTACATAGAATTATTTACAATCGTGGAAAGTATTCCAGCATTTCCGTTGAGCTCAGATTTCATAAAGAAGAGTCATTTGCAGTGTGCAGGAGCTAGACTTTGTTAATACATTCTTTAATCTCTAAAGTTCTTATCTGGTACTACTAAACAAATACTTTGAGTTTGAGTAGAGTACTCACTCAATCTCGACTCGAATTCAAACGACACTTATTCTTTGTATAATGCAATACTAGATTAACTCGATTATTTCATCTGTGGCTCCAGAAATCTACTAGTTTTACTATTTTGATGGTTCCTAGCGGTTCTGGAAAATACGTATGCGTATGAGCTGACAGTTGTTGTGCAACAAGACGCATATCAGGCCGTGACTTTGGGTTGGTCTGTATGCACCCACCCCAATGCAATGGAGACGGGGAGGTGGAAGCCTTCTATCAATCACATCCATCAATAGCATATCCGAGTCATTGGGTAGTGCGGATATGAGGTCTCCAGGGTGCCTTCCCTTCATGACTTCCAACGCCACCACTCGGAAGCTGTATGCATCACATTTCTCTGTCACCTTCATTGTGAGTGCCAGTTCTGCATTCCATAACATGTTATTACATATCTTGTTGCATAAACTTTTGCAGAAGTAGAAAGTGCTGATAATTTGATTTCTTGGTGCCATGTAACCTAATGTGCCAGCGGCTGTAGACCAATTTGATGAACCCTTGGCTCAAAGTTGTGACACATTCTTTTAAAGGATCCAAATTCCAGATAAGAAATCCCAAGCACAAAGACTACCGGCCTTGTCTCATGATAAGTAAAACACCTTGCTCGACAGGTACATAAATCAGTAAAAAGGTTATTGTTGGAATTTGATTATGCATGAATAGGCTCAATCCACTTGAAACGATGGCCTAAGCTCGCTCGCCGCAACGGCCCAAATACAAGCTTAGACCCACTCCGCCATGCCACACGTTGATGGAACCCAAGGAGCAGTTAGTTCATTGTTTTATTTAGTTATTTCGGGCCTACGAATTTAGGCCTTTATTTTCGCAGATTTTATTTTCATAGATAGATTTAGTATGGAGATAGAATTAGTATCTTTAAAAAGATATAAATTTAGTATATGTAAGGATTTGTTTCTTTATTGGATTAGGATTATTTTGCTTTCATTTTTTGCCTATGTATACACCTTCTTATGTAGGAGTTAATTCAGTTTTGAAATCAATAATAATTTTGTGAGTTATTTATCTTATTCAAAGGCTTGTGAATTTTTGTGCATTAATTTGAAATTTCCTATCGAATTATCAAACGAACTTTCACATTTGTTTGTGGCGTCTCCGTCATATTCATCGTTGTTGGAGGTTTTCTCTTATTAGGTTGTAGGAGAATTCGTTCAGAACTACAATATTTAAAGAATCGAACTCCAAATGTGTTGGATTTCCACCTTGTATCAAATTTTTTTCTGCGTTGCGTCTTCTGAGTTCCTGGGCTACGATTCTAACCATACCAACAAGGATTGTATCGAGATTCAATCGATAGTTTAATTATCGATGCAAGATTCAAAAGATGAATTATCAATTGAGGACTAGATAATTCTCCTTATTTCTCATATTTAAGGACGAATCATAATTTTTGAATCATAATTTTTGCACGATTGAAAAAAAATCCCCACCTACCACCCTGCATAATAAGTTTACTCTTGTGATACAATGGGTGATTTAGTTGTTACTTGCGTTGGGTGGGTGGACCTAGGGGTGGCAATTGGGTTGGGTTCGGGTTGGCGGGTTGAGACCTAATATTAACACGTTATATGCCAACCCGAACCCGACCCATTTATTTTTCGGGTCAGAAAGTTTAACCCGAACCCGACCTATTTATTTTCAGGTCGACCCGAGAATGACCCAAATGTCCCGTTTAATCTTATTCAAATATTCTAATCAAATTTAAAAAATAAGATATATAAATCTTTTTAGTTCAAATCTTATTTAAATATTCTAACCAAATTTAAAAATAAAATAAATTTATATTTATATATATATATATATATATATATATTAAAGTAAAGTAGTAAAATAAATTGCTCACTCCAAAAATTCACATATTTTTTTATTTTTTTATTGTATTTATTCTATTATAATATATTTACAATAAAAAATAATTAAAAATATAAAAAATTATATTTGTCACTTTTTCTATGAATTTGTATATCTCATTAATTTATTATATTTACTATTCTTTTAGAATAATACAAATTTAACATTATTATAGGATAATATTAAAATCAAATTTCATAAATTTTTTGTTTAATGTACTACTTTTTATTTTTATTAAATGTATATATAATTTGACGTATAATGTAGAAAATAATTTATATTATAATATGTGAAACATTAACGAATAAAAATTAAATATATTAAAAATAATCTATAAAAATATTAAGATATATAACTCTATTAATTTCATCTTAATATATCATAAAATAAAATATCATATAATTAATTTGCACATAGTGCGGGTGTAAATCATTACATCACATTAATTTCATTTTACTTGATATATTTTAATGTTATAGCTCATATATATATAATATATTTTAGTAAAACCTTATGTTTTCACTATTTTATCTTTCTTTATAAGTTTTTTATTTTATCTACTTGCTTTGGTATTATCAAATATATAAAAATAGTTAGATGTATAATATAAAAAACATATATTATAAATATACTAATATATGCATATATATAATATGTTTATAATCTTATAATTATATTTTAAATAATTAAATAAACTATCTTTATATTAACAGAGAATAGTGTAAAAACTATTCCCATAAAAATATTATATCAATTTTTATTTTTATAATATTTATTATATTATAACATAAATATTTTTTATAATAAAAGATATAACAAATTTATATTTGTCATTTTTTTAAATATTACATTCCACTAATTTATTATATTTACTATTTTTATATAATGCAATTATACTATCTTTAATAGGACAATTTTGTAATCAAACCTCATAGAATTTGTGTTAGGTATATTTCTTATTTTATTTTCATTATTATTATTATATGTATAATTTGACGTATAATATAGAATTTAATTTATAGTATAACACATTGAATATAATATTGATGAATAAATATCAAATATATTAAAAAAGTTGCTAAAATGGTAAGATATAAACTTTATTAATTTCAAATTGATAATTTTGCGGGTTATTCAGGTTACGCGGGTTGACCCACAGGTGACCCGAACCCGACCCAAAATTTAATTGGGTTCGTAGGTTCAACCCAAAATTGACCCAACAGTTAAATGGGTTGACCCAACCCACTAATTTCGTGTTAGGTTCAGGTCGGGTTGTCGGGTCGAGTCAGAGATTGCCGCCCCTAGGTGGACCTAAGAAATGAATTAAAACAACCATCTTATAATAAAAAATTACAAAATTCATAAAAAAAAAGGGAAAAAGAAAATAATTATTGGGGGATGGCAATAAATGGCAATCATTTTCTCTAATTACTAAATAGACCTTGACTTTTGGAGGAACTATAGCTAGGCCTCTTTAAAAGAAAATAAGGTCATTTTAACCTCTTATTATTTTGAGAACAACAATTTCATTTCTCTTTAACTTAGTTCAATTAAAATTTTAAAACTAATCATTTAACTCTTCGACTTAAAAAATGACTAGTATACAATAATTAAGAGAGAATAGGAGGTGTTTGGTTGATAGATTTCGAAATCAAAGAATGTAATGATTTCGAAAACCCACCATTTTGTTAACGGGTATCATTCCACCGAAAATCAAATGATTTCTTATATATACTATTTATATTTATATGTGATATACATTGGTTTATTGAAGTCATAAGTAGCACTTCATATATTTATAATTTTTACTAATATTTAAAAATTTAATAATTTCGTGCAACGTACGAATGAAATAGTAGTTTCATAAATTGATTGTAGTGGAGCTACTTCCACTAATAATTTTGTTGTGCACCAGTGTTAAATTAATTCATTAGTGCACGATTGAGATGGTTGACTTGATTTCACTAAATGAAATTTTTTTCCAACTTTTGATAGTGCTACTTGCACTAATAATTAGAAGCACCTTATTGAAATTTTGATTTTTAGATTTTATATTCAACGGCTCGCTGCTAGTAAAAAAGGAAATCATCATAACACTTTACATGCACTAAAATGAAAAGAAAAAAAAAAAAAATCAAGAAACAAATTATGGTTTTTATCAGTTGTGCTCAACTAATTATGGGGAATCACTGTATTAAATAAAAAGTAATTCTAAACACAACCACATTTTCAATATAGTCGCTTTTAAAAAAATAAATTTAATATTATAATTATATTCTTATAATATTAATTTTAAAAAATAATTTAAAAATTAAAACCATAGCCCCATCCCCAAACCTTGAAATAAAAATCAAAGCCCAAAATAGACATAGGGAAATTTAGGAATATGATCATTATCCTCTTTTGGATTGAAGTTTCACATTTGTTCTTATCCTTTACAATTCAATCTCATATGTCTTTACTTTTATTAAAATATAAAATGATGTATTTAACTTATTGAAATAACGTATTAAAATTTGTCTCGCACAAGCACAACTTTAGTGAGAGACGGTCTCTCACAAAACCAACCCATAAACATTTATTCCTCTGACTTTTGAGCCATTTCTTGGACCCATAGAATATAATCTATATTTATACTTAAAAGTTTTTTTGTGAGATTAGATAAAATATAACAATTAATAAGTATGTTAATAACTATTTAAAAAACGAAGCGGGATTGAAAATAAAAACTTAGAATAGTTTGTGAGATGCAATATTTAACTAAAGATAATTTGGTATTTCCTTAATATTGAGAGGTATAATAATAATTTTTGAATTAATTAAAATATTTATAAAGTTTGATTCTATAATCAGAGAAAATGTACAATATAGTAAGAAAAATATTATTCAATATAATTACGATATAAAAT
This sequence comes from Plectranthus barbatus, assembly GCA_026898455.1. Classification (NCBI taxonomy): domain Eukaryota; kingdom Viridiplantae; phylum Streptophyta; class Magnoliopsida; order Lamiales; family Lamiaceae; genus Plectranthus; species Plectranthus barbatus. The sequence continues at coordinate 504,850 of JAPKLW010000065.1, read as the reverse complement.
GTAAAATGATTTCGTTGTTTCTTTCAGAATTTGAAGTTAAAAAATACAAATATTAAAAAGTTAAAAGTGTAAAATATTTTTTTTTGTGGTCCTTGATTGTATTCTTGATATAAATCATCATAAGAATATATGTATTTCATATTTAAATGTGTTAGATATTTCAATTCAACTGATATAAATGAATGTTTCATAATTTTTTTTTCAAGTATATCATACAACATAAAAAATTCTCTTTGAATAATTGAAAACTACTCTAATAGATTGTAAATTCTTTTCTAGGAAATAGATTATGAGGTTCTTAAGAATTATCTTGCTTAAAGAATCATAGGGGAATTGCTTTTAAACGATAGTTATACATTTTGACTTATATAATATTAAGTACTGTTTATTTATATTTAAGATTTGTTCAAATACGAAACAAATTCAAAGATTTTATGATTTAAAAATAAAATAACAGTAGTTTTTTGTGATTTAAAGTATTTAAATAAATGTTAAATAATTAAAATATTTTTTATTTATAATTATAATATTAAAATAAGGCATCATTTATCTTTCCGCACATGCCATCCCTGGCCGATCCTAAATTAGATTATTGGGGAGGTGAAAGTAAATAATAAATTGGAGATATTCATATGAAAACTGGTCATTTATCTTCTCCCCTACTAGGACTATACATGAACCAAACTGTTCGTAAACTACTTGGATTTCAATTAAAAGAAATTTGTTCGAGCTCATTTAATAAAGCTCGTTTTTTAAACGAATCGAACTTGTACTTTATAGTATTCAGCTCGTGAGCTAGTTAGCTAAAATGTTAATACGAATATAATATTATTTTTTGAATAAATAATTTTTTCCTTTATAAAAATAATAAATATTTTAAATATAATCCAATTTAAAAAGCTGGTTTAGGTTCGACTAAATCTCGATTAAGTTTGTAAACTTCAAAATATTCAATTAAAAAAAAAATTCGAAGCTCGACTTGAAAATAAACAAGTTAAACTTGAACAAGATATTACCCGGTTCGTCTACACTCCTATCCCCTTCTAATTAGTATACCCACTACCCAGAAATGGATATCAAAGTCACCGGAGAAGAAACCACTGGTACGTAATGTATATATATAAAGCGTACAGGTACATACATAAACGCATGCATATTTTGCAAACAAAAGCATGAAATCGAATAATTAAACTATCTCAAAACGAAAACATGAAATATCACACATCCACAGATTGAGCCTTCAGCTCCCAAGTAATGGTGGTCACTGTCGGATGCAAACTTGAAGAACCGTGAGGCTCGATCACATCTGAGGAGATCATACTTTATAATTTTATTTTATTTTTTAAAAAATAATAAAAATTTGAAGTTGGTGGGGACGGCCTCCATATAAAACAGTCAACAAGCAGTTGCAAAATGCAAAGATAGAGATGGTTGGAAGGAAGGCTGGAAGAGTAAGGGTAAAGGTAAGGAATTGATGAGGATGAGGTCATACAGGAGACCTCGAAAAGTTAAAGCGACCAGGGTCCGGGACTAAATGTATGACCAATTGAATCAGATGATTTAGGGCGATTATACATTGGTGACCCTGAACGGCCAGATTTGCGCCGACTCACGGCCACCCTCAGTCGGGTGGAATGGAGCTGCGCCGTCTCACTCTCACTCATCACTTGATGATGCATCATCATATCATTAACCACCAACAAAAAAACAACCCACAAAACATACAATGATTTACCACTCAAACTCATCATTAATCTCATGTTGTCTTGTGATGAGAATTAGCTTTGCATGGAGGGGGTATTTATACACCCACATATATAACCTCCTTTCACTCATCATCCGTCAGTCATGATAAAATATAATGGGATTGTTTCAAGAATTTTGGATAGGGGCCCATTAGATTTTATATTCTAAAAGATTATATAATTGAGTCGAACTAAAATATGTTTTTAACTCTTCTTGGGACAACAATATGTAATAACTCTTCTTAGGACAACAGTATGTAATAGTGTCAGCATAATAATATGTGTCACAATAAATTTTATTTAATGATACGTAACCTTGTTGGGACAACCATATTTTGTAGTAGTGTTTTCAAGCTCTTTTGTTTCACATTTTCAATCCGTTTTTCTTATTCACAACTTCCCAACTATGAACTTGCCTTAAAAAATATCGAATTATCATATTATTGAAACAAAAAAGTTTTGGTTAGAGAGGCTGGAGTTTTATTTATTTATTTATTGGGTACATAATTTAAATGAGGTTGTTATGATCATGGACAGGGAGCTTAATAAATAAATAAACAATTACAAATTGAAGCCCTTGTTTTTTCAAAATATAATGCACTAATTTAAATCTTTTCTTTTTATATTATTTTTAATATTTATTACCTTTATAAAGATAAAAACATAGAAAACATTTTAATATTTTAAATTTATAATTCTAATAAAAATATAATTGCACACTTAAGAAAAGTAATTATTTAAATTACTAAAAAAATAAATATTAAAATTGTTTAAATATTAAAATAGTTTAAATATAAAATCAAAAGCAAATAATAAGGTAGACAATTATAAGACAGGACTCGTGAAAGGCTACAAATAGGAATTTGGAATTGATTACAAAGAATTTGCTCATATCGCAAGGATGGTACAGTCAAGCTTGTGGTTGCATTGCCACTCAAAACTCATGGTCAAATTTTCAATTAGATATGAAATTAGCATTTTTTACATGAAAATTTAGATGAGTGTGTTTTTGTTGATCAACCTTTGGGCAATGTTAAAGTGGAGAATGAACAAAGTCTATAAATTGTTGGTCTCAAAATCATACAATGGAAAATATGAAGAAAATAAATGAAAGTTCTACTCCTTTGTTCTCAGAACTGATTGTGTCTGGTCAGTTCTGATTATCAAAACTGGTTGGAATGTCAAATCTTTACTTAGCTTATTTCGCAAGATATACACCAACAACTTTGGTTTAAAAAAGGACCATAAACCAAAATAGAGCATGATAAATAAAGCAACTAAAAGGCACAATATTTTTATAGTGGTTTGGAGGCAAATGTCCTACTTTCACTCTTCAATCGTGCATGTTGGAAATCACTAGAACTCGTAGTTGATTATGTGTCGAAATGGGTGGAAGCAAAGGCCACTCGAACTAATGACTCTAAAGTTGTGGCAGGTTTTGTGAAATCTAATATTTTTGCCAGGTTTGGAATTCCACGAGCCATTATAAGTGATCTAGGGACATATTTTTGCAATAGAACCATGGAAGCTTTGTTGAGGAAATATTTTGTTCTACACAAAGTATCCACGCCTTATCACCCTCAGACAAGTGGTCAAGCCGATACGTCGAATTGAGAAATCAAGTCAATATTGGAGAAAATTGTTCAGCCCAACCGTAAGGATTGAAGTTTAAGACTTGAGGATGCATTGTGGGCTTATAGAACGACATACAAGACACCAATTGGAATGTCTCTCCGTACAGACTGATTTATGGAAAGCCGCGTCACCTACCTGTGGAACTAGAACACAAGGCATACTAGGCAATAAAAAAATGTAATATGACTTTTGATGAAGCAGGAGTACATAGAAAGCTACAGTTGCAAGAGCTTGAAGAGATTAGGAATGAGGCATTTGAGAATGCCCTGCTTTACAAAGAGAAAACAAAGGCATTCCATGATATGAGAATCACCAGGAAGAATTTTGTTGTTTTGTTGTTGGTGAAAAAGTTCTACTTTATCACTCTCGACTTAAGTTGGTTCTAGGTAAGTTGCGTTCACGTTGGGGTGGACCATTTATTATTATTAATGTATTTTCTCATGGTGTAGTGGAAATCAAGAGCTTGAAGACAGGTAAGACCTTTAAGGTGAATGGGCATCAACTTAAGCCATATTTTGAAGGATTTCCTAACAACAATGTTGAGGAGAGGGATCTCGTGGCACCTCCGAATAGTTGAGCAGAAAGTGTTGTCGAGCCAATAACACTAAACAAAGGCGCTTGATGGGAGGCAACCCATATTTTATTTTACTTGTTGGATTTTATTTTATTTTATTTTTCTTTGATTTGGAGAATATGTAGGTAATGAAAGATATACTGGACGGAATGAGGTATGAGTTGAATTGCAAAGCGATGAGAAGATATTGGATCATTCATGAAAAGCTACTTATGCTGCAGATTCAACAATTATTTTTACTCTTCGGTGACCGGTGACTTCTAAACTTTTTTTTTTTCTCTCCTTTATCTAATTTTGAGATTATTTCTTATTCTCTAGTAAAATCTAAGTTTGGGGGAGGGCGAAAATATTGCATTTAGTGTGTCTTTAACTACTACATATTATGTTTGTTTTTTTTACTGCATGTTTCTTTTATTTATTTTTAATTTCATTTTATTTTCTTTTCTTTTAATGGAACAAATGTCACAAGCATTTATGTGGGTTGATTTAGGAGTTAACAAAAAAAAGTGGCAAGTGTGATTAATTTTATTCTTCTAAGTATCTCTCTAATCTTGATGATCTAGTTGATTAAGATTGCACAAGATTTGATGTATGCAACCCATTTCATGTGGGCTTTTGAGCCTAAGAGCAATTCTTATATATTGTGCTCTAATTATTTTCCTCCATGTGGGATATCAAGTATTGTATGTTTCATTCTAGAACTTGCTTTGTTATGCATTTCAAAATCACATTTTTGAGTTTTATGCATTAAAATGATAAGGGCATTTAGGATTAACCGATTTCTTTTCAATATTGTCCTTTTGTTGAACCTACCAAATGAAGCATATCTCTAGATAGCCGTATTTGAGCCTTAGCCATTTTATTCTGAGCTTTTGAACCATAAGGTCAATAAATATATGAAAGCAAATGTTCGAAGGAACTGGGTTTAGAATTTGAGTTACTGTGGTGCAAGAAAAAGAAAGAGAAGAAAAAATGAGAATAGGTTAAAAAAAACAAAAAAAAAAGAGTGAGATAAAGGAAAACTGTTCTTTAAAAAAAAAAAAAAAAAAGAGAACATGTTTAAAAAAAAAACAAAAAAAAAGAGTGAAATAAAGGGAACCTGCTCTTGAAAAAAAAATGAAAAGAAATTGAAATTTTCTGTTGAGGTTGGTTTCTATTTCATTTCTATTAGTGTTGGATATAAGATTTTAGCTATAAGAGTATACATTTGGGTGGAAAGGAAAGAAATGGAATAATTTGTGAACAATAGATATTGAGAGTGGTTTGCAATTTGTGAGTATTGAGCATGAAATTCGTATATTTGATTGACTTGTGAGCCTCATGTTTCCTATATTTTATCCTACCCCACCTAAAGCCACACTACAAACAATGAAAGTCCCTTTGATTTTTGCATTAAATTCATATATTTTAGTGTTGAAGATTTGATATATTAGCAAACATATGGTAATGATGTACTTTGTGTTGATGCGAGTGATTTTGCTACTTCCATTACCCTTTAAATACTTGAGCGAATTGAGTGATATCCTATACGTGAGGACATTGGATTTTGTTGTGGTTGATTTCAATTAGATTGTTAAGCATTAGTGTTGGGTTTGGCAAAGCCCATGTCCCACATCGGAGAAACAAGGATGAAATTCTTTATATATAAGAGTCCACCCAACTCCATTAGTATGAGGCCTTTTGGGATGGTGATGTCCAAATGCAAAACCGTGAGGGCTTTGGCCCAAAGCGGACAATATCATACTAATGTTGAGTTAGCTGTTCCCCCAACAGATTGGTGCGGTGAACGTGGAACGAACACATGGTACCCTGGTTCCAGCAGGATTTGGGGGACCAAGTGGTGGTGGACTCTGGAGTGATGTGGAAGGCCCTCAATTCGAGCGGGAATCGTCTCCGGGTGCCTTGTGTCGAAAGATTCCTGATATTGTAGGGGGTTAGGCGGTGGGTCCCGTTGGTTTACGGCGGTGCAAGATGAGTTGAGACGGATCAAGGCTCGAGGGGAGGAAGCCCTCAACAAACCTCGATACAATAGGTGCCTTGTGTCGAAAGCTTCCTAACAGTGGTGGTCAGGTGGCGGGTCCCGTTAGTTGACGGCGGTGCAAGATGAATTGTGATCGAGGGGAAGGACGCGAGATTGTGGTCCTTGGATTTGAGGGGAAGAATGTTGGGTTTGGCAAGCCCATGTCCCACATCGGAGAAACAAGGATGAAATTCCTTGTATATAAGAGTCCACCCAACTCCATTAGTATGAGGCCTTTTGAGATGGTGATGCCCAAATGCAAAACCGTGAGGGCTTGGCCCAAAGCGGACAATATCATACTAATGTTGAGTTGGTGGTTCCCCCAACAATTAGTGAGATATTTGATTTTTTTCTTGAAATTATGATCGCTTGCGTACTTACTCTTGTCAACTTTTGGTTGATCCATGTATAATTTGTGGTTTTCTTTTTTAGAGGTCATAATTTCTTTGTTTTATCTTTTTTTGTTATGCTTCTGTTCTAAATTGCTTGAGGACAAGCAACAATTTAAGTTTGGGGATTTGATAAGTAGAAAAATATGTATAAATTGGATTGATAAAATTATGATTTTATTGCACTTAATTCAAGTTTATTTTATATTTTTCTACTTATTCTTTTATTTTGGTCAAAAGCACTTCATTGTGATTATATTATCTAATTTAATGGTTTTTGAGTATTTTACCAATTGAATGAGTCACTATCGATCGTTTTGAAGCATAATGGTTTTTTCAAACAATTGAAGGTGCAATTTGAGGATAAATGTGGAGGTTACTAGAGGCAATTAGTGGCCACTAATTCAATTAATTTGCAGCTCCAATTTAAACTTGAAGAAGTGGCAATAAAGTGAAAAAAAGGGAGGGTGAGTAGAGAAAAACAGAAAAAGTTTCCAAAGTTTCCAGGAAGAGAAGAGAAGGAAGGTGTGGAGTTTGTGAACCAAGATAGGAAGCCTTGGTTGTGCCCATTCTCGGACGATCTTCGCTCATGCACGTTGAAGACAAGTTTGCATTATTTTAATTATTCACTTAGCAAGTATTTTGAATTCATGTTTTTATTTTTCATGTTGACGATGAGAGTCATGTGTGGCTAAACTCTTTTATTCTAGTTCATAGGGATTTTGAACCCAATTCTTGAATTATTTTGAGATTAATTTTGTTGTGCTTCTTTGATTTTAGTCTTGGAATTATTTGTGTTATTTGTTTTACATGCTTAATATATTTGAATATTTTGCTTAGATTGATCACCCAGGTTGAGTATTCTTATATTAATTGCTAGAGTCAAGATACATAATCCGTAATTGTTATGTATTTTATAATTTGGTAGCAAGTAATGAATTAAACATTAGAATAACACAACTCTATAATAAATGAATCGAGCTTGTGAGTTTAATATCTAGTTTATCCTAATATCTTGGTTTGAGAATGCATTCGATGGACTAAATCTAGAGAGCTTGTTCTATGTTGACTAGTCGGATTTTCCCTACTAGTTAACAAAGACAAGCTCTTTCATTAACCCTCTTCAATTAGACAACCTAGAACAAGCTCTCTAGATTTAGTCCATCGAATGCATTCTCGAATCAAGACAATAGAATAAAGTAGATATTGAAATTTGCAAAGTTGTTTGTTTTGACCGACGCGCCAAGCGTCAGTCAATTTGGAGCACAAGTCCGGAGACCCGATGTGTTGACTTTCGATCAAAGTCAATGCTCCATGTCGACCGATGCACCACACGTTGATCGACGCGGAGTGGAAGATTGATGCCCGAAGTGGAGCTGCAGAGGTCGAAGTGGGAGATCTGTGTCGGTCGACGTTGGGCATTCGGCTTGACATGTGAGACAATCTTGGCGAGATTTTTATGTTTTGGGCTCAGTAAAACATCAACCACATCAATCCATGTATAAATACAAACCAGGTTTCGATTTTTAGGACTTTTACCACTTTTTAGAGTTTTAGAAGGTATTTTACTCTCTAGTTTGTTTTAGCAAGTCTGGAGTTGAATTCTACAACATTTTTTCTAGTACTAGTATTTATGCAATTTAATTCCAGGTTTTATCTTTTAATTATTTCTCTGTTTATTGTGATGAGTGGCTAAATTTACATTCAGATTCTGGGATGATAATTAATGGAGTATCTTGGATGCATGTTTAGTGTTTAAAGAATCGATTGCTTTTCTTGTTTTAAGGTTTATTAAATTTTAAGAACAAAAATCAAGATTTTATAAGAACACAAACTAATTTTATTTATTGTGTTTATGAAAACAAAATGATTTTTAAGAACATAAGTCAGTATTTTATAAAAACATAAATCGTAGTTATGAATTAATTAATTTTAATAATTAAATTTTAGTTAAAAATTAAAAAATAATTACTAAAAAATATTATAAAACTTAATGGGATGGATTAATCATAAAGTTAAACTTATAAAATTAATCTAAATTATAGTATATAACAAATTAAGATTATAAAAAATATTAAATAAAAATTAATAATTTTTCTAATGAAATAGGGATAGAGGGTGCAACATGTTTCTGCATATCCTGTGTTGTTAAATCGTTAATACACGGTTGAGCTCTAATCGTCGGAGATCTGCGTTTTCTGGTAATTTCTTTCTGTATATCCTGTATTGTTAAATCGTTAAAACACGGTTGAGCTCTAATCGTCGGAGATCTGTGCTCTGTTTACTGCATTTTCTGGTAATTTGTTTCCGGTATTGTTCAACCGATATTCTTGATTTCATCACCGTTTCCGAACGACAGTTTGTAGTTGTGAAGTCGAACATAAAAGCCTCTGAAAACGAAGAGAATTCTGCGCAAGGGTTTCTGCTCTGCCAATTTTGAATTATTTGCATTGCAAAATATCTAGGGTTTGAGTCTAATGCCGATTTTTATTTATTATTATTTTTTTTGAGTCTAATGCCGATTTAGATATTGCTACACATTTGATTTGAACGCCTCCATTTTCTAAGTTACAATCGCATTCCAGCATTTTCGTTGAACACAGATTTCATTAAGACAGCCATTTGCAGTGTGCAGGAGCAAGACATTGTTAATACATTCGCTAATCTGTAAAGTGTGAGTAGAATGCTCACTCAATCTCGACTCGAACTCAAACGACACTTATTCTTTGTACAATGCGATATTAGATTAACTCGATTATTTCATCTGTGACTCCAGAAATCTGCTAGTTTTCCTATGTTGATGGTTCCCAGCTGCCCTGGAAGATAGGTCTGCACATGAGCTGACAGTTCTTGTGCAACAAGACGCATATCAGGCCGTAACTTTGGGTTGGTTTGTATGCACCCCAATGCAATGGACACTGCAAACATCACTTCCTCTGCTGTTTTTCCGGTCGGAGGTGAAAGCCCTCGATCAATCACATCCATCAAAAGCATATCCGAGTCATTGGATAGCGTGGATATGAGGTCTCCAGGGTGCCTTCCCATCATGATTTCCAAAGCCATCACTCCGAAGCTGTATGTATCACATTTCTCCGTCACCTTCATTGTGAGTGCCAGTTCTGCATTTCGTAAGAAGTTATGACATATCTTGTTGCATAAGCTTTTACAGAAGTATAAAATGCAGATAATTTGATTACCCGGTGCCATGTAACCTAAAGTGCCAGCTGCTGTAGACCAATTTGATGAACCAGTGGCCAGTAGTTTTGCTGTGCCGAAATCTGAGAGCCTTGGCTCAAAATCTAAATCCAGTAAGATGTTACTGCTTGATATATCACGGTGCACAATTACGGTGGGCAAATCACAATGCAGGTAAGCAAGGGCATCTGCCACTCCTTGCACAATTTTCAGCCTTGTATCCCAACTTAGTTCGACAGACTCCATGTCATTATACAAAACTTTTCTCAAGCTGCCTCTCTCTACATACTCGTAGACCAAGTATACAGACTCTTGCGTGAAGCAATATCCATAGAGCTTAATTATGTTCCTGTGCCTGGCTTCAATCAGTACACGGATTTCATTTTGGAAACTACGAAGATTTGTGAGCAGCACATTACTTGAGACTGATATGTTGAACACTTTGACTGCAACAGTTTGTCCAGTTTGTAAATCAGCTCTGTAAACACTTCCAGTTCCTCCTCTTCCAATGCAGTAACTCTCACTAAAATCCTCAGTTGCTCGTGCAATTTCTCCAAAAGGAATTTTCCATTCTGCTTCCCAAATCTCTGAATTTGGCCCATGATCTTCAACGTTTTTTGTCCTCCGAGAAATGAGAAATCCAGCAATAACCGTTGCAAGAACTATGAAGCTAACAACGGGAACAATAGCAGCGACAAGAATCTTTCTCTTGTTTCCAGACGTGGAAGGTGAAGCCCTCCCCCCACAAAGAGGCAATCCCTCTGCAGCTCCACAAAGACCAGAGTTTTCAGCGAATGCTTCCGCGGGTGCTTTTCTGAATTTATCTCCAGAGGGTATCGGACCAGATAGTTTGTTGTTGGAGAGACTGAATTCTGTCAGACTTACCATTCCAGATAATGTTGCTGGAATTTTTCCTGAAAGATTATTGTGTGACAGGTTCAGAACTTCTAAACTGGTAAGCTTCCCCAGGGATGATGGAATCATCCCTGAACACAAATTGTTGCTGAGGTCCAACATGTATTGCAATCTCGTCAAATATCCAAGCTCAGATGGGATGCTCCCAGATAATAAGTTATTGCTCAAGTTCAAACTCAGCAGACCTTTGCAATTCCCTAGGACTTGGGGAATACTGCTTGTGAGATTATTTCCGGACAAGTCAAGATATTGTAAGCTTGTCAGCTGGCCAATGGTTTGCGGAAGTACTCCGGTCAACTCATTGTTGCTCAGATTGAGATTGAACAATTTTTTTAGTTTTCCCAGCTCTTCAGGAACTTCGCCTGTTAACATGTTCGAATCCAAGGCAAGAAATTGAAGTTGCGTCAGATTCCCTAGGTCAGCTGGGATTACTCCAGATATTTTATTGTGATCCATCTGAATATCTGTGAGTTGTTCGTTCAGCCCCCAACTCAGTGTAAGCTTTCCAGTGAACTGATTGTTGCTTATAGAGAGGAATCTAAGTTTTGGGTGGATTCCAAATGCTTCTGCAATATCTCCAGAAAACTGGTTGTTTTCCATCCGTACTCTTCTTAAGTTGGTGCAGTTCTTAAAGCAGACTGGCAACGACCCTAGAAACATGTTGTTTTCCACTGTAAAATATTCTAAAGCAAAGCCAAGGCATAATGCTGGAGGTAGATGCCCAGAGAATCTGTTATTTGAAAAGCTAACATAGTATAATTGAGGACTTTTTTCTCCAAGATCATGTGGGAGACTGCCTGAAAGGTTGTTACTTCTCAAATCTAGAAACTCCAGGTTATGGAGGTCGGATACGGAATCAGGAAGCTGCCCTCTCAATAGGTTTTCGCTGAGAGCAAGAATCTTTAGGAAAGGGAGCCCTTGATTGGCAGGTGGGATTGTTCCTGTAAGTTTGTTTGTGAAAAGGTTGATAGTTGTGAGATTTGTGAGGTTCCAGATTGTTGGTGGTATTTCACCGGAAAGCTTGTTTTCTGAAAGGTCCAGCTCCCATAAACTTTTCAAGTTTCCTATCTGTGGTGGAATGAATCCTGAAAATGAATTCTGATAGAGATACAGAGTGTTCAAATTTGTAAGCAGGCCGATTTCAGAAGGAACTTCGCCAGACAGACTGGCGTTGGATAGATCCAACAAAGATAATTTGGTCAAGTTAAACAAGAATATAGGCAGAGACCCGTTTAACAGATTGTTGCCTAAAGCTAAGTAGGTGAGGTTAGTGCACTGGCCAAGCTCTGGTGGGATTGACGAATTGAATCCATTTTTATAAAGATCCAGGTGTTGAAGACTCCTTAGTTGGCCTAAAGAGGGAGGGATTTCTCCTGTGAGTTTGTTATCTCTCAAGTTGAGGTAAGTAAGACTCAGACAACTAGCTACGAAATCTGGAAACCCCATGGTGAGGTTATTGTAAAAAAAACTGAGGTGTGTCAGCGAAGGGAAGCTGGGAAATCTAGACCAGTGAGGAGTTTCCAAGTAATTAGAGCCGAAATCCAAGAATTGTACCTGCTGAAGATTGCCAATTTGATACGGGATTTCTCCAACTATATAGTTGTTGAAGAAACTGATGTAGCGAAGCTGAGTCAAGTTGCCGATCTCTGGTGGGATGGACTGCTCGAACCTGTTGTTGCTGAGGTCTAACGATCTGAGCTCGAAGAGATTGCCTACAGCAGCTGGGATTGACCCATTGAAAGCATTTCCACTGAGGTTGAAGCTTTTAAGATGTGGGAATGAGTTGAAATCGAGCACGTCCAAAGTGCCTGCAAGATTTGCTTCAGACAGATCAATCCCAGAAACAGAGCCCTCGTGGTTGCAGCGAATGCCATACCATCGGCAGAGGTTTGTGATATTTTTAGGGGACCAAGAATTCAAAGGAGATGGTGAGGATAAGTTGTTCTTCCATGTCAGCAGAGCCTCTGCTTCAGTTGCTGTGGAGGCTGCTGTCTGCAAATGGAACAACAAAATGAAGAGAGAGAATTGGAATGATGCTTTGATTGCTTTCTTTGGTGTGGCCATGCTTGCTTAGCTGAGAGAATTGGAATGATGCTTTGATTTCTTTCTCTCGTATTTTATGTCATGTGTAAAAATTGTCTAAAGAACTTTTCCATATTTCACGTTGAAATGGTTCATTTGAGGAATATATCATTCTTGTAAAAGATGGTCATGTGCATAAAAATAAAAAAAGATTAAACCATTAAAAAAAAATGTGATAGGAGGGAAGACCGGAGTCGACGACCCGGAGGGGTTGCAAGAAGGTACCTAATATTTTGAGATTGCTAATTGTATATGAAATCATCCATATAAAAAAATAAATAAATGATGTGATTATATATTTCAAACTTGAATTTAGTTCCTCCAAATTAAGTAACGCCTATGGGCCAAATGTTTATTTGTCTCGGATGTTGGCGTTGAAAACTTTAAATGCCCCCATCCATGCGTAGCGTTTGGCACAACACATAAACTCATTTAAATCATGATGTGTGGTATATCAATATTCTTCTGAATGGAGGAATAAAGCACTAATACATAAATCATTCACATAAAAATTTATAGTGGTTCGAGCTTTCATTCAAAGTCCACTCTAGAACAAGTTTAGAGTTCTATTGATTTTTGTGAGATTTACACAGTATCTGGAATAGTTCACTTAGATCGAGAGGACAATCTACTATATCTACTGATTTATGTTACACAAACGACTAGGAGCTCTCCTCCCGCTTGGTGTAACGGGTCCAGCGAATGACCTGCCCGGCACCTTTATTCTCATGTAGGTCAGCCGTCCCATGTACGCTACAAGCCGAGATACCATCAACAATCGGGAGATAACAAGCAGAATACTAACATGTATATTGTCACTATACTGTGTGATAGCCAAAGTGCATTGCATTTGGCAAAACATCCTGTGTTCCACAGCAAGTCCAAATACATTGATGTCAGATTCCATTTTGTAAGGGATATAGTTGAGAAAGTCTGGATTAAGCTGGAGAAAATGCATACCACAGATAATGCAGCGGATGCATTAACTAAACCTATTCCATCTGTTAGGTTTAAGAATTGTCTTGATATTATGGCAGCGTGCTGATCGGTTGATCAGGGTGTTGTTCTGTAATGGAACGAAGTGGAAGAAAGTGGAGTGAGTGTTTAGCCGCAGTCAGGAGGGAGTTTTGTTGTGTGTGACTGCGCATGAAGGCAGCTGCATGCATGGTGATGTTTTGAGGTGTTTGAGTTCTCAGCCTGAAGAAGCGCAATAAAGGCGTGCTTGGTTGTTGGCTGCAAAAAAGAGATAGACGCGTGGCGCTCGTTGATTGGCTGCAGTTGCTCCTGGTTGTTATTTTGGTTGAACAGGTTTTAAAACCTAATTTTTCATCTTCTTCATTTGGTGTATACAGTGTTGTAAAAATCCCTGCCTAAGACCGATTAGGCCCCGCCTAGGCGCTAGGCAGTCATCCACCGAACCGATTACCTTCTAATCCCCGTGTCTAATCGGTCTGGCGAGTAATCAGCGTCTAGGTACCGCCTAGGCCGCCTAATCCGCCTAGGCGCCGATTTAAGTGGCCGGCCAAGCTCGCTACGCACCATTTAGGTGGCCGACTAAGCATGTTGCGTGTCGCCTAATCAGTTCGAGCACCCTATTTTTTATATAATTTTTAAAAACTAATTAAAATTTAGATAATTTTACTTTTTATTAATTGATAAATATATATTATATATATAAGATATGAAAATTAACTTACCGATTAACTACCGCCTAGAAAACGCCTAATCCCCGCCTAAACCGCCTAGGCGCTAGGCCCCACCCAAGCGCCCGACTAGCGCCTAGCGATTTTTACAACCATGGGTGTATATACACAGAGAAATCGAGAGAAAGAGATCTTGAGAGAGAGAGCTTGTATTCTTCTTTCTGTTTTCAAGCTTAATAAAACTACTCTTTCACCTTCCCGTGGACGTAGCTGGGAAACCAGTGAACCACATAAATGAGCGTGTGATTTTATGTGTTTGTTTCATACCAAAGCTTGCGTGAGAGTTCTGTGAGTTGTTGAGTGATCAAGTTGCAACGCATTTCACAACATTAATGACGAATCCTAATTTTACACCATTGACGAAAATCCCCACCTACTACCGTCCATAATAAGTTGACTCTTGTGTTGTGTGGGGTGGACCTTAGACTAGGAATAGCAATGACATTTGCTAAAATGTCATGAATATAATAATAATAAATTGAATTAAAAAAAATGTAAAATAAAATTTTGATGTCTAAATGTCATGACACTGAGTATGTTGGACAATCCATAGTGTCATCCATTCACATGCTACCACTTGGCAGCATATGATTGGATACTCGTATTTTTTGGATAAATCCACAAAATAATTATAAAAAAATAAAAAATTATACCAAAATTCATAAGTTTTTTTCTCTATAAAATGAACCCAATATTGATACATTTTCATTCACAACCAAAACTTCTATTTTCTCTAGTATTTTGTAGTTTATATTTTATTATTGATTCAAATATTAACTTTTTAAGTGTATGTAATAAAAATATTATAATTATATAGTTATATATAAATATATAATTAAAAAATTATTTAAAAATATTATAAATAATATATATTGAAGTATAAATATGAAAATAAAATAAATTTTAAGTTGGGTGAATGTCATTGCTGTGAGTGAAATTAAGTTGGGTTGTGGGTTGTGTAGGTGGATGAGAGAAAAATTATTATTTTATAGTTAGATTGAGTTGTGGGATGTCATTGCTAGAGATAGAGGAATTCCAAAAGTCATAAAAGAGAGAGGAAAAAAGATAAAATAATTATTGTGGGATGGCAATGAATGACAATCATTTTCTGTAATTACTAAATAGACCTTGACTTTAGTAAGAACTATAGCTTGGCCTCTTTGAAAGAAAATAAGGTCATTTAAACCTCTTATTATTTTGACAAGAATAATTTAATTTCTCTTTAACTTATTTCAATTAAAATTTTAAAATTAACTCATTTAACTCTCCAACTTAAAAAAATGACTATATACAATAATTAAGAGAGAATAGCTGGGATGTGTTTGGTTGGTAGATTTTGAAATCAGAGAATGTAATGATTTCGAAACCTATCATTTTGTTAACGGGTATCTTTCCTCCTGGAATCAAATGATTCCTAATAAATACTATTTATATTTATATGTGATATACATTGATTTACTAAAATCATACGTAACGTTCATATATTTATAATTTCTTAATAATACTTAAAAATTTGATAATTTCGTGCAATGCACGAGTAAAATACTAGTATTGTTAATGCTCGAAATTTGAGGTTCTTTTTTTATAAGAATACTTGATTAAGCAATAAGAGAAATTATACTTCGAAAATAAATGATTGCAGTAAATGACAACTGAATGTGAGTATAACTTGAGCTTTTGATGTATTTATTGCTGCATTTAATGTGTCCTTTTTACAATAAATGAGACCCTATTTATAGAGATCAACAAAGAGATGTCTTTAGGCGAAAAAGATACAACTCTTCAGCTGAACCGGTGGTTCGAGCGGTCGCGTTCGTTCGACTGAGCTACATCTCTTATTGGCATTCTTCGGCACTTTGTTTAAATGATTCATCCGAAAGACTTGTCTCGGTTCAGGACCGGTTCGGACCAGGAATGGTTTGGTCAAACTCAGGTTCGGCCAATGAGTGGTTCGTACTCGGAATCATAGTTGGCCAACCAGCTTGCCTTGGCCATTTTTTCCTTGCTTTGGCGATTCTCTTTTTTTGGGCTTTCCTCTTTGATGGGCTCGAAAATGGGCCTGCTCATTTTTGGGTCATAACAATAGCCCCCCAACTTTCGTCCGAACGACTTTGAGTTCGACGAAGCCGAAGTAATTGACTTTCCTGCAGAGAATCAAAGAAGAAAGAACATTTCCCTATCCCGAACCGTGGTTCGAAAATTTTCAGGAAGTGAGATTTTTCGTATAATGAGCCATGGCTCTACGAATTTTTTGAGAATATTTTTAGAGTTCATCCGCGATGTTCGTCTTACGAATCAACCCTTTTCCAATTTTAGGAAATTTCAAGGGGTAATCTGCGATGTTCGTCTTACGATTATCTTCGAATCCGTGACTGGCTAGGTCCGATTTGTCTACAAAGAATGCTCTTGCAGGATTTTGAAATGTGATATGTAATTTCTTACAAGTCAAACGGGGAGCGACCCCGAGCCCATGGGCATACTATGCTCAAATACACCCTGGCTGTTTACTGGGTTATTTGTTTCGGTTTCGTAGTCTTCGAAGAACTTTGCGGATAAAAGTTCTTTCGACTTTGGTATCCTAAGTTCTTCGGAAAATGATGGCTGACCTGGCCAAGGGCATCACTGCCTGATTTTTTTATTTCATTTGATTGATTTTTTTTGTCGAGTAGTTTTTTGTTTGAATCAATTTTAGTGCAAACTTGTCTGCCAGATGGTGGCTTGTCCGAGCTCGATTTGCCGCCCGAAAATGGTTAGAATTCATTAGGCGGTCTTTTCAAATTTTAAATCTGAAGAGTCGCGACACGTGTCGCTTTTTGATTGGTCTTGGCCAAAGCGAACTCGCGGGATTCGAGGCAAATTCGCCTATAAATACCCCCACTATTCATTTCATCCTTTCACTTTTACCTGCGTGCTTCGGAGCTCTTCGACCAATCTATTACTGCAATTTTTTGAACGATTCTGCATTCAAGGGTTAGTAATTTTCCTTGTTCATTCCCCTTTTCTTCAGAAATGAGTAGTTCGAGTAGCAACAGTCCGGATAGTGAAACTGGTAGTGGTAGCTACGAGAGTGGTAGAAGCAGCGGTAGGGAGGATCCCCAGCCGTCTGGTTCTACTGGTAATCATCCTGAACCTCCCCCTAACGAGCAACCCAAACCCTCACAGAACAAATAACTCGAACCTTCACTTTCTTTTTGCAGGTCATAAAAGGAAGCTCCTTTCCGATCACGAGCTCGATAGGATCTAAAGGGCATACGACCATTCGGTTCGGGATTTTGACACCTTACTCCGAGGTCATTCCTTGAGCATCCACGGTATTTTTGACCCGATGGAAAGACTGACTCGCGAAGAGCTCGTGAAGTATCAGTAGCAGCAGCAAGAATAAAAGAAAAAGACGAAGCAACCGTTCCGAAGGACCAAGGTCCTGGCCCTCAGAGGCCAAAAGAAAATAAGACTGGCGACACTTCAAAGCCGGCCAGTACCAAAAAGAGTGATCGAACTCCCGACCTGTCCGAAGCTGATTCCGGGGACCAAGTTCCTCTTGAACGGAGGAAGAAGAAGAAGGATGAAGAGCGAGAGATCCTCGGCCTTGATGGTGTTGAGGAAGAGAAGGACGAGGAGACTGGCAACATTTGAACAATTTTTGGCTGAACTAACAATGCTTCGAATGGCTGGAAATCTAGAAATAGTATTTCTTCAAGTATTTGATATTCCATGCGTTCGGGACAGATTTTCCTTCAGGTGTTTTGAGTCGATACGCCCCATTTCTGACCATTGTTTTGACTATGTAGGGTCCTTCCCAGCTCGGTCTTAGTTTTCCCGCATTAATTTCTTGAGTGTTTTGGAAAACCTGCCGAAGTACCCAATCTCCTACTCGAAGAGCTCTGAGCCAAACAGACTTGTTGTAGAATTTATCTACTGTCCTTTGAATTTGGGTCATGCGGCCGGAAGCTTCCATTCTTTGCTCGTCGAGGAGTTCTAATGAATCGAAGAGTTTTTCTTGATTTTGTTCTTCGTCGAATAGCTCAACCCTTGAGCTTCCTTGAATGGCTTCGATGGGTGACACAACATCAACCCCATATGCAAGGGAGAAAGGAGTTTCACCCATAGCTGTTTTAAAAATCGTTCAGTAGGCCCATAGCACGGCCGGAAGCTCTTCGACCCAGACAGATTTTTTGGATGCTAGTTTTTTCTTTAGTATGTTGATGATTGTTTTGTTCGATAATTCGGCCAACCCATTTGCCTCGGGATATCTTGGCATTGAGAATAATAGTCGAACCCCAATTGTTGCGCAATAATCCTTGAATTTTTAGTAAATTGGTGGCCGTTGTCAGTTATGATTTCCCGAGGTGGTCTGAACTGGCAGATGATGTTTTTCCAGAGGAAGTTAATCATTTCGGTATCTCGTTCACTGGAAAGTGGTTAGGCCTCGCGACTACCAAAAACTCCTTCTCACCCTTTGCTTTCGGTAGCTTTCCTACAATATCGATTTCCCATCGACAGAATGGCCAAGGAGGTACGTTCGCATGAAGTGGTTCGGCGTGTAAATGTGTTAAGCCTACGAACCTTTGACAGCTATCACATTTTCAAACTACCTCTTCAGCATCTTTTTTCATGGTCGGCCAATAAAATCCAGCTGTAACGGTTTTATGAGCTAAGCTTCTGGAGCCCGAATGATTTCCATAACTCCCCGAGTGGATTTCTGAGAGGACCGAAGAGCTATCTTCTTTGGATACACATTTTAGCAATGGTCCTTCGAAAGACCTTTTATAGAGTTGGCCGTCTAGTAGGGTGAATCGTGCTGCTCTTCGGGTTAGCCGAAGCGCCTCGGGCTTTTTGTTGTGGTAGAACTCCCTCCGATAGATATTTAATAATCGAACTCATCCAAGAATCCTGGGGATCGTCCACCGGGCAGATTTCCATTGGTTTGGACTCACGGTCCCTTGTGGCTGGCCAAAGTGCCACGGTAAGTGGGATGGTTCGAGTTCCCCAAGAACTTGCAGCGGCGGCCAGATTTGCAAGGGCATCGACATGTGAATTTTCTTCTCGGGGAACATGTGTTACTTCCACCTCTTCGAACTTGGATTCGAGTTCTTTAGCTAATTCATGATATGCTAGCATTCGAGCATCTCTTGCTTAGAACTCTCCTCGAACCTTGTTAACGACTAGCTAGGACTCTATTTTTAACTTTTTGACTTTCAGATCCAATGCTAATTGTAGTCCGGCAATCAATGCTTCGTACTCGGCTATGTTATTTGTGGTTCAGAATTCGAAGTGAATTGCTCGCTCAACGACCCATCTTTCGGAAGATACAAGCTGTATCCCGGCTCCACTCCCCCTAGAATTACTGGAGCCATCAATAGCAAGGGTCCATAATTCTAGACTGTCTGAAGTGGGTCCCAGCTCGAGCTCGACCATAAGGTGGAGCTTGGGTGTATAATCCGCAATGAAGTCAGCCAAGATTTGAGATTTGATAGTGTTTCTTGGCTCGAATTGAAGTCAATAGCCCCCAAGTTTGATGGCCATTTCATCATTCGGCCAGATAGGTCCGGCTTGGATAGGAAATGCCAAATTGGAAATGACGAGACTACTTTGATTTGATATGATTCAAAGTATGGCCTTAATTTTCTTGATGCCATGACGAGTGCCAGAACAAATTTTTCGAGGGCCAAATACCGAGTCTCGGCGTCGAGAAGTGTTCGGCTTACATAGTAGACAAGGTGTTGGCTCCCACTTTCTTCTCGGACAAGCACGACACTTATGGCTTTTTCCGAGACAGCCATATACAATTGTAGTTAGTCATTTGGTTTGGCTTTTGCCATGACCGATGGACTCGTTAAATATTGTTTCAAGGAGTTAAGTGCTTCATCGCATTGTCTAGTCCACTCAAATTTCTTTGCTTTTCTGAGTAGATAAAAGAACGAGCTCATTCAATCCGAATATCGTGCGACGAATCTGCTCAGTGCCGCTAATTTCCCAATCATTTGCTGTACATCCTTCATATATTTGGGTGGCCGGATGTTTTGAATCGCTTTGATCTGGAGCGGATCGACTTCAGTTCCTCTTTGACTGATAATGTATATGAGAAATTTCCCAGACGAGACGCCGAACACACATTTTGCGGGGTTCAACCGCATGTTAAACTTTTCCAAGATCTGAAATACTTCGGCCAGATGACGAAGATGGTCTTTGAAACTGTCTAATTTCACAAAGATGTAATCTATATAATCTTCCATAGTTTGGCCAATTTGGTGTTCGAACATGCGGTTCATCAACCTTTGGTAGGTCAAACCTACATTTTTTAGGCCGAATGGCATAACTTTGTAGCAGAAAATGCCCTGGTTAGTCATGAAGGCCATTTTTTCTTCATCCAGAGGGTACATCTTGATCTGATTATACCCGGAGAAGGCGTCCATGAAGCTCATTATGCCGAAGCCCGCTGTAGCATCGACGAGCCGGTCGATGTGTGGTAGGGGGAATGGGTCTTTCGGACAAGCTTTGTTTAGGTCCGTGTAGTCCACACAAACTCTATTCTTTCCATTCTTCTTCTTGACCACGACCACATTCGCAAGCCATTCGGGATATTTTACCTCTCGGATGAACCCCAATTTGAGGAGATTCTTTACTTCCTTGGTGATAGCCTCGTTACGTTCGGGGGCAAACCTTTTCTGCTTTTGTTTAATTGGCTGAACTTTGGATCGACGTGAAGTCGATGCGAGACGATCGAGGGGTCGATCCCTGGCATGTCAGCGTGAGAGAATGCAAAACTTTTCTTATTCTGAGTGAGAAACTTTCCCATTTCATGTTTCTGCTCTTCGGGCAATTTTTCCCCGATGAAGATAGTCCGAGATGGATCCTCTTCATCAATTCAAATTTTCGAGCTGCTCTCGACGGCTTCGGTCTCCGTCATATGAATAATTCGGAGGGTAACCTCGTAGCAACTCCTTGAGGTGAGCTGACCTCCTTTGATAGTCCGAAATCCCCAGGGAGTTGGGAATTTAATCATCTGATGGTACGAGGATGGTACGGCCTTCATAGCATGAATCCACGGCCGATCGATCAATGTGTTGTATGCCAAAGGGGCTTCGACCACTTGGAAACGAGTCGACAAGTTCAGTCCTTCGGTGAAAATTGGTAGTGTAATTTCTCCGAGGGAATCTAGTTTTTGTCCACTGAACCCAACAGAGTAATTGGGTTGTCGGTTATTTCCTTCTCGGAGATCCCCATTCCTCAAAGAGTTTTGAGGAATATGACGTTGGACAAAGCTCCGGTGTCAACGAGGATTCTCTTGACTTGGAAATTTGCGATCATCAGGGTGATGACAAGGTCGTCATCGTGTGGATGATGAGCTTCATTTTCGTCCTCAGCGCCGAAGCATATCTCGAAAGGAGATGCTTCGATCTGGTGGACGGGTTGATTTCTCATGTCTCAACAGTGTCTTTTTGCCATATTTTGGGATGATCCGGTCATCGAGGAGCCCCCAGTGAGGACATTGATGACTCTTTGGACCTCCGATTGCCGGGGCTCCTAGGGTAAAGGTTGTTGGTTTGCTCCCTTGGCCGGGGTTTGGTTTTTCGGGGCCTCCCGGCCACTTTTCCTGTTCCTCGTCCAAACCTTCCCTTTCTTAGCAGGCTTCGAACAGGTAAGAAGTCCTTCGGCCAGAAGTCGATTGACTTCTTTCTTCAAATCTCAACAGTCATCAGTTCGGTGACCGTGATCTTGGTGGAACTCGCAGTATAGGGACATATCCCTATGCTCCGGCCTTGTGAACATTTTCTTAGGCCAGTGAACCTCGTTGCTTATTTTGTGCATTTCCCGAACTGCAGTTCGGAGTGGTATCTTCTGCTCTTCTTGAGGCGTGTTTGATACCACTTTCATTCCCTGCTTTGAAGACTCGGCCCGAGCAGGGTATGGTTGGTACCGGACGTTGGCCCGTGTCTCGCTTCTCTTGTTTGAGAGGCTTGACTGGGCCTTAATTTTATTTCTTTGATCGAAGTTCTCCTCTTCGACTTCTTGTCGAATCTGGGCTTCGGCTCGTGCCAGCACTTCGGACATGGTCGAGCAGGGGTACTTGACCAATTTCTAGAAAAGACTAGAATTTCTTCGTAATCCCTTCTTGAATGCTGAAATTGCCGTTTCTTCGAGGCAATTTGGGATAGTTACCTTAACCGAGTTGAATCGCTTCAGGAAGTCCTGAAGGGATTCGTTCTCTTTCTGAACGACTGAGTAAAGGTCATCTGATCTTTTTGGCGCTCTCCGACTGCTCGAGAAATGCTGGATGAACGACTCATGCAGTTCGAAGAACGAAGAAATGGAGTTCGGAGGGAGGTGCATGAACCATTGCATGGTCGGTCCGTCCATGCATGCCCTGAAACTCTTGTATATGCAGGCTTCTCGTTGGTGATCGGGAATCACCGTAGTCTGCATCTTCATTTTGTAGAGGGTGAATTTTTCGTCAGGATCCGTCTTCCCATCATATGGTTTTATTGTCAGCATGGTGAACCGAGAAGGTAACTGTACGGCCGATATCCTTCGAGTGAAGGGGGATTTGGCGTAGCTCTCGAGTGGAATGCTCTTTGGTGGAGTTGGAGCCCCCGGGATAAGGGACATGAACTTCTGCATTTGCTCGAGCTGTTTCTCGAGCAATCGGATCTTCTCCCCTGAATCGCTGGCGTCAGTTGGGGCCCAACTGCTGCTAGGCTCAGTTCGGACGGGAGAGATTTCCAATACGTCCGTTTCGAGTAGTGGGGTTCTACTCCTGGACCGGGTTTCGTCCTGGTCTTCACTATTGACCAAGGCCAGTTGCCGCGAAGAGCTTCGGCTTCTTGAGTTACTCTGCGGTTTTCTTCTTGCTGATTTCGGAACTCTTCCTCCCGCCTTTTGAGTTCGGCCTCGAACTCGGCAGCGCTATGGAAAACTCCGCTTCCGGCTGGTTGATCGTTGTTGTTGATGTTCTCCATGATTCTATCTTTCTTTCTTATGTGGCCCTCCTTCTAGCGCCAATTGTTAATGCTCAAAATTTGAGGTTATTTTTTTATAAGAATACTTGATTAAACAATAAGAGAAATTATACTTCGAAAATAAATGATTGCAGTAAATGACAACTGAATGTGAGTATAACTTGAGCTTTTGATGCATTTATTGTTGTATTTAATGTGTCCTTTTTACAATAAATGAGGCCCTATTTATAGAGATCAAAACAAAGAGATGCCTTTAGGCGAAAAGATACAACTCTTCCGGTGGTTCGAACGGTCACGTTCGTTCGGCTGAGCTACATCTCTTCTTGGCATTCTTCGGCATTTTGTTTAGATGATTCATCCGAATGACTTGTCTCGGTTCTGGACCGGTTCGGACCAGGAGTGGTTCGGCCAATGAGTGGTTCGAACTCGGAATCTTAGTTGGCCAAACAGCTTGCCTTGGGCATTTTTTACTTTAGCGATTCTTTTTTGGGCTTTCCTTTTTGATGGGCTCGAAAATGGGTTTGCTCATCTTTGGATCATCACAAGTATCATAAATTGGTCGTAGTGGTGCTATACGGATTGTTCCGACTTTGTTGTGCACCAGTGTTAAATTAATTCATTAGTGCACGATTGAGATGGTTGAGTTGATTTCACTAAATGAAATTTTTTTCCAACTTTTGATAGTGCTACTTCCACTAATAATTAGAAGCATCTTATTGAAATTTTAATTTTATTATTTTATATTCAACGGCTCGCTGATAGTAAAAATGGAAATTATCGTAACACTTTACATGCACTAAAATGAAAAGAAATTTAAAAAAACAAAATCAAGAAACAAATTATGGTTTTTATCAGTATGGAATCACTGTATTAAATAAAAGGTAATTCTAAACACAATTACATTTTTAACATAGTCCTTTTAAAAAAATAAATTTAATATTATAATTATATCTTTATAATATCAATTTAAAAATTAAAACCATAGCCCCCATCCCCAAACCTTGAAATAAAAATCAAAGCCGAAAACAGATATAGATAGGAAAATTTAGGAATATGATCATTATCCTCTATTGGATTGAAGTTTCACATTTGTTCTTATCCTTTACAATTCAATCTCATATGTCTTTACTTATATTAGAATATAAAATGATGTAATTAACTTATTGAAATAACGTATTAAAATTTGTCCCGCACAATTTTCAATTTTAGTGAGGGACGGTCTCTCACAAAACCAATCCATAAACATTTATTCCTCTGACTTTTGAGCCATTTCTTGGAGACTTGGACCCCATAGAATATAATCTATATTTATGTATACTTAAAAGTTTTTTTTGTGAGAGTAGATAAAATATAACAATTAATAAGTATGTTCCGACTTTGTTGTGCACCAGTGTCAAATTAATTCATTAGTGCACAATTGAGATGATTGACTTGATTTCACTGAATGAAGTTATTTTTTTCCAACTTTTGATAGTGCTACTTCCACTAATAATTAATTAGAAGCATATTATTTGGAATTTTTATTTTTAGATTTTATATTCAGCAGTTCGCTGCTAGTAAAAATGGAAATTATCATAACACTTTACATGCACTAAAATGAAAAGAAATAATATCTATAATTTGCATAGCCGTCGCGGATCTTCAATCGTAAACTATAAAAGTCCAAATTCGATTATAATTTAATCAAACGAAAATGTCTCCAAATTATGCATTTAGTGTATTTTACATGTATTATACTAATAACTCAGAGCATGATAAAAAATTAATGTCGTGTAATTTGATGAATATGCTTTTTTTAATCATAAAATATTATTCCCTTCGTCCCATTGAAGTAGTTCCACTTTCCTTTTTTGTTTGTCCCATAGAATAGTCACATTTTCCTAAAATGACAATCTTTTTCACACTCACCAATAAAAAATTAATTCCACTACACTCACAACTCTTAATTCCCGTGCCGAAAAGAAAAGGGACTACTTCACCGGGACGGAGGGAGTATATTAATATCATAAAAATCAATATTAATCATTTCAGTTGGACAATTTTATAAATATGGTTCCTGCCTTTGAAAGTTTTGGATCACTTTTCGAGAAAAATATCACATCCTCAATAATTTGATTTCTTAGAAATATATTAATATATCTGAATTTTATAACACACAGATACAACTATAATTTTTCAATCATCAAGTTGAATTTACTTTGTAGTTTGTAAATTGGGGTCCTTTATTGTAAATTTTAAATATACTTCTCTTTTCTATTTCTATTAAATTTATAAATGTTGGGTGCAAGATCTATGGAGAAAGACTGAAAACACTGCAAGTAATTATGTCTAGTATAGCAAGTTTTTACAAGTATTACTGCAAGTACTGCTAGTACGAGAACAAACAAAGAAATTAAATAAATAGAAATAAAAAGGGATAAATCCCAGCCGAGTCGAGGAAGCCTTCTTCCCGCAAGACAAATTCGCCGACTTAGTGCTCGTCTAACGGCGGTTTGTCCCCAAAGGTAAAACGGCTTCGTCCTTTACGAGGCAGCACCGCAAATCGCAAAGGCTCCGGCGAACTGAACAAAGGTGAGACTGAGTTGCAGAAGTCAATATGGGAATAAAGATGCAGCAATATGGGAATAAAGATGCAGTATCTCTAGCTAAGTGAGCTGTCTTATGATCGGGAACTGGGGACAGGAGACAACACAATGCATGTCTATTTATAGACATGCTCCACCAAGGGGAGCCTGTCTCTCCATCAATGGCTGGAGCCGTTACAGGCGTGAAACACGGAGTAACCGACGCCACCATCAAGGCTTGAACGTTACAACTTTCAAACAAGCTTTGAAAAGCTTCCAAATGCATTCCAACATGTGCTAAATGTGGTGTAATTATCCACACTCAATTGCAACACATGGCTGACTCATCATCTATGTCACATGCAACGTGTGCACCACGTCGACTGGTCTAGCCACGTCGACCGTCCACGTGTCGAGCCTGCAGGCTGACTTCAAGTGCCCAAAAAGATAAGGCACAATGGACCTGATGGGTTTTGTATACTGAAAGTATTTATTATAATGAGTATACAACGGTTTATTTCTCCTATCTGTCAAACAATCTTACATGTATGTAACAATGGTATCCTCTTGTCTCACCGATAGGGACGATCATATGGCGTGTAGTATATCGCAGAAGACAGTATGATCACTTGACCTGGTGAGACATAAACCTGATCACAGCCGAGACAGCGTATGAGGATACGTCTGTCCGGATGGCTGCGGCATTGTCGGAATAAGTAGTTTGTCTTGGTTACTTGACATGCTGGTACGCAAGGGTGGCGTGTTGATGGACCGCAGTGATATGTATTCGACTGTCTGACATCAGCGAATACAAGATCTCGTTCTTGATTGAGTCCAAACCCTAACGAAGGTTCAGGGGTTTGCACGGATTGACTGTTGCTTTGACTTGCCATGGTAGAGAGCCTAAGTAACGTGCTCGTATATCCGCATCTTGGGTAACAGGAATTCGTGTAGTACTGCCTGAGACTGGGTTTAGGTAACCATATCCGAGTAATAGGATGGAGACATTCCCTGAGGAGCTCAACGACATTCATCGTGCCAAAGTCCTGCAGGCTGATTAAGTTCAGGCACGAGTGATAAGGATTGAGTGGTACTACTCAGGAATAATAAGATATTAATTAATTGTAGATAGAGCTTGTCAGAAGCTCCGATTAATTAATGAATGTCCGGTAACCTTAAATATGGGGATTCTAAATTAATGCAGCCCGTTCTCATAACGTGGTAATAAAGGGGTAGGTCAGTATTAATTCTGTTGTGAAAAAGAATTAATATTAGTTAATTAATTGTGTCCCGGGTTGTGGACATGGAAATTAATTAATTTATAGGCCCACTTTATTATTTGCATTAGGTCCCAGGACTGGCCCAATTAAATATGCTGAATGGAGCCCAGTAGCCCATTAGGGTTAAAACCCTAGGTCTATAAATAGACATCTCTCTCTCAGAAATCCTAGCCACCTTGAATACAATTCAAATCAGTGAAACCCTAGAGGCAGAGAGAGAGGGGGCGACGGCTTTGAGTGCAGAGGGAGGAGAATTTCGGTTATGGCCTTGCATAACTACAGATCTGTGGAATCCTCACCAGTAGCAGATCTGAACAGCATTGGGATACAGCCCTGAAGATCTGATCAGGAGAACAATTTAATCGAATTGCGTGGTTGAATTAAAGTTGGATATTCAAACGCGAAAGATCGGATCAGACTCTACGGAATTACGGTAATCCCTATTATCCACGAATTAAATTCAAAGGAGCATACTAGGTTTTTGTGAATTGTTGTTATGAGCAATAACCATAAATCGATCCGGTTCATTTGGATTTTGTGATTCGGTTCACGGCAAATCCCTACAATTGGTATCAGAGCCAGGTTTCTGATTTATGGCTTTTTTGTTCATAATAAATTCATTTATGCATGTATGAATTTTATTTTGTCGTGGATGGTTTTTGTTCCTCGTGGCAACCCGTTTGATTCAGCCCGCGGTGGTTTATCCGTGTAGGGTTGAATCTGTTTTGTAAAATCACGAGAAAATTCGTGATTAGTTTAGATTTGATTAAAAATTGTAATAGAATAGATTCTGTAATTTTATTTCAAATCTGTAATTGGATGGGTCGGGACGAAGAATGAGGGCGGCGCACGGCGCGGCAGGAGGCCGCGCGTGAGTGCAGCCGCGGTGGCGACGGCAGGCTGCGAGCGCGGGCGGTAGCAGCGGCGGCGCCAGGGCCTTTGGCACGCGAGGGCGCGCGCGAAGGCGCGCGCGGCGCTGTGCAGCAGCGGCGGCGGTGGTGCTGTCGTATGCGGCTGCTGTCCCGTCGCGGTGGTTCGTGTTTTGGTTGCTGGTGCAATCCTGTGTAAACCCTAGGTTTGCATTAGGGTTTGTGGCCAATCATCAAATCACAAAACCCTAAATCCCAAAAGATTTGGTGGTTGAAGATTTGGAGGCCCTGGAAGATTTGATGAAGATTTGAGAAGATTTGGATTTATCCAAATAAATTCAAAATTCAAATTGTAATAGATAGGATTTTATTTTCCTGTTTTGTGGGGCCACGAGGAATTTTTATTTGCCTTAATTGTCCTCGTATGATATGTGATTTATTATGTGCGCAATTAAGCATGTGTAGATAATAGGAAATGCATGATTTACTGCTTTTATTATTTACAGTTTTCCAAGCATGCTTATGTGATTAATTTCTTGTTGGATTATATTTTGGGAATTTTTGACTTGTTTAATTACATGCAAAAATTTGGAAAATATAACAACAAAGAAATTATATGTGCGCATATAAGAAACCTTTTTTTTAAAAAGAAAAATACTAAGCAGATTTTTTAATTAAAATCAATAGACCTCCACAAAGCGGTCCTAGGCTGTAAGTGTATCTCTCGCTCTAGTAAACGTCCACGAGTGTAGCTTGCTAGTTCTTGGAGGTACATGGGTACGGTTGTTGGGATTTCTAGACAAACAATTTAAATCATGTGAATAGTGGGAGGGTTTTCCGTAAACGTCTACGAGTGTAGCTTGCGTAAATCTCTTTCATAAGTATTCTAGGATTGATTTAAATTATAGATAACAAAAGCTTTAAGGGCTGTGCGGTATGGTTACGTGCCATGCTAAACTGTCTCTTTTGGCCAGAGTTAAATTTGTGGTTAATCGCTTAGAAGCATCTTAGAATATAATGCAAGAATTGCATCCCTGTTCTTGAGAGATGGCTTGGTCTAAGGTTTTCACTAATTATTAATTTCTAGTGTCAAAAGGTTCCTGACATGGTAGTGAAATTAAATGAATTGAGGCTTAAAACCCGCAGTTCTGGTTGAGGGTGACATCGTAAACGTCTACGAGTGTAACTTGCGGTGGGAACTCTTGGGCAATTAGTGGAAAACATTTGTATTTGATTTATTAAAAGGTTTTCAATGCATTTGTTTTCGAAGTTCTACATGTATGTTCTTATTCTTTATTATTTCAGATATGTCTATGTCTACTGTCGATTATTTACTTGCTCTCAATCCTCTAACTGGTCCGAACTTCCCTGAATGGAGATACTGCATTGAATATATCCTTCTGACTAAGCAACATATGTTTGTTCTCACTATGATGCCACTTGCTCCGCGTGACCATAGAGTCTCCAGACGTCAAAAGCAATTATATGACAGATGGGTGGTATCTGAAGATTTTACTTACAAGTTAATCTCAGATAACTTGTCTAGAGAGTTGAAGCTGAAGTATATGGGCTATACTAGCTCTGTTGGGATCTGGATGGACTTGGTGGCTACGTATGGCAGTGTGGAAAGAACTATCAGCTGTAATCTTGTGAAGGACCTTGTTTGCAAAAGAATGGCTGAGGGCAGTTCAGTGACAATGCATGTGATGACGATGGATAATATCATGAATCGTTTCACACGCAGAGTTGGATGTATCAGCGATCAGGCCAAGATCGATATAATCCTGAACTCATTGCCACTTTCTTTCTATGACTTTAAGAAGGATGTTGCTGGGAGAAGTGAGTATACTTTTAAAGAGTTGCTTACTGATCTTGGTGGAACAATCCTACGTACCTTCATACCATTCTGAGTTATCGGACTTTGTGCATAATCTGAACACATTGAAAAATGTGGTCAATGACCAGTACAGAAGTCTGATTGATCGAAGAAGGCGTGAAAGGAAGTCTAGAGAGATGAAGATGGTTGCTTTCACTTCAAGTGAGAAAGCATGCGGAAGCAAGGGACAAGGTGCGTCATTTGCATTTGTAACGGAAACATGTTTAGCATCGGTTTTTACTCATTTGTGGGTAGTGGATACTGGAGCTACTGATCATGTTTGTTACATTTTGCAGGGGTTCACACCGAGGAAGGTGCTGAAGAATGACGAGGTTACCATCTCGATGGGGAACGCAACACAAGTGAGTGCAGCTGCCATTGGAGATTTCACCTTGTACTTTGATGATTCTATTTTAACTTTGAGAGATGTTTTGTACGTGCCAGATTTTCGGCGAAACCTTATTTCAGTTTTCAAACTTTACGTTGATGGATATTCAATTATTTTTGATAGTAGTGTTTCTATCATTGGTAATAACGGTGTTATCTGTCGTGGAATGCTGAATAATTCTCTCTATGTTATTAACTGCGATCATATGTCTTCCACAAGTATTGCATGTAATTCATCCGTAATTGATAATCCTAGAAAGAGAAAACTTACTTCTTCTGATGAGGATCTTACATATCTCTGGCACTTGAGACTCGGTCACATCAGCTTGAAGCGGATTCAGCGACTGCAGATGACGGTACATTGGACTTAGTCCGGGCTGTATCTTATCAAGTCTGCGAATCCTGCATCGAGGGCAAGATGTCAACTAGGCCTTTCAAGGCTAGTCAGTCTCGAGCAGAGGAAGTGTTGGAATTGATCCATTCTGACTTATGTGGACCGATGTCCACGCAGGCTCGTGGAGGGTACGAGTACTTCGTCACTTTCATTGACGATTACTCAAGGTACGGATACGTTTACCTGCTTCGCTACAAGTCTGAATGCTTTGAGAAATTCAAAGAGTTCAAGGCTGAGGTAGAAAAGAAGGTCGGGAAAACTATCAAGTCACTGCGATCTGACCGCGGTGGCGAATACCTCGGTAACGAGTTCCTGCAGTATTTGTCAGATAACGGGATTACATCCCAGTGGACTGCACCGGGTACTCCCCAGCAAAACGGTGTAGCTGAAAGAAGAAATAGGACTCTTCTAGAGATGGTAAGATCAATGATGAGTTATGCAAACTTACCAATTTCGTTTTGGGGATACGCATTGGAAACAACCGCTTACGTGTTAAATGTGGTGCCTTCTAAATTAGTTCCTAAGACGCCTTCTGAGCTTTTTCTTGGTCGCAAACCGAGTTTGTGCAAGTTTAGAGTATGGGGCTGTCTGGCACACGTACTGTCGAAGGAACCTAATAAGTTAGAAAGCAGGTCAAAAGTAATGCTGTTTATAGGGTATCCCAGGCAAACGAAAGGTGGTTACTTTTACTGTCCTGAGAGTCAGAGAGTCGTTGTTAGCACCAACGCTAGATTCTTGGAGGACGAGTATGTAAGTAATCACAAGTCAAGGAGTGATATCGTTCTTCAAGAAATTGAAAACGAGAATGCGATTCCAAGGGAAGGGGAACGTGTGAATGTGGATGCACCTGTGAGAGGTTCAGCACCACAGACACGTTCTTCAGTGCAAGGTGTAGAACCACAAGTTACTGCACCTACTGCTGACAAAGCACCGATGTCTCGTCGCAATGGGAGAGTCATTTTCCAGCCGAAAAGGTACATGTTCGTGGGTGAGTCTTCGGACTTGAGCCCGGAAGACGGACATGAGGACTCTGACCCACTGACTTACGAAGAGGCAGTACAGGACAAGGATGTTGACAAATGGTGTGTCGCCATAGATTCTAAAATTGAATCCATAACTGCTATGGATGTATACCAGAAAACTGATTTGCCGGATGGCTTTAGGGCCATAGGGTGCAAATGGGTATACAAGAGAAAGAAAGGGGCGGATGGAAAGCTTACGGCTTTTAAAGCCAGACTGGTGGCAAAGGGTTATAGTCAGAAAGAGGGCATTGACTATGACAAAACCTTTTCACCTGTAGCCATGCTTAAGTCCATCCGGATACTCCTTGCCATAGCTGCCCATATGGACCTCAAGATTTGGCAGATGGATGTCAAAACCGCTTTTCTAAACGGTTACCTTGAAGAAGGTAGGGACATCTATATGCAGCAACCCGAGGGTTACATATGCAAGGGCGAAGAATATCTTGTCTGGAAGCTTAAGAAGTCCTTGTACGGACTTAAGCAAGCTTTGAGGTCATGGAACTTACATTTCAACGATGTGATTAAATCCTATGGATTTGCACAATTGGAAACCAAAAGTTGTGTTTACCGACTTTGTGTCAGTGGGAGCGTGGTTTTCCTTGCACTATACGTTGATGACATACTCTTATTTGGAAACAACGAGGGAGTGATGTCGGAATCAAGGGTTGGTTATCCGAACAGTTCCAAATAAAGGATTTAGGAGAAGCTGGCTACATCCTTGGGATTAAGGTCTTACGAGATCGTAAGAGAAGGATGTTGAGCTTATCCCAGGCATCCTATGTGGATACTGTGATAGCCCGGTTCAGCATGCAACTCGACAAGAAAGGTTTGCTACCTTTCAGACATGGCGTTCGTCTTTCTAGTGGGTAGTGTCCTGAGATACAGCGGGAGAAAGATGAGATGGGTCTTGTACCATACGCTTCAGCGGTGGGTAGCCTCATGTATGCGATGCTGTGTACCAGGCCAGATATCTGTTATGCCGTTGGCATGGTAGCAAGATATCAGTCTAACCCAGGACAGGCGCATTGGACTGCGGTAAAGCACATCCTCAAGTATTTGAAGAGAACTAGGAATTACTGCCTAGTTTACAAAGTGAGGATTTTTGCCCTGTGGGTTATACAGACTCGGATTCCCAAGGGGACCAGGATGAGAAGAAATCGACCTTGGGATATGTGTTTACCCTGGGAGGTGGAGCTGTATCTTGGAGGAGCTCAAAGCAGAAATGCATTGCTGACTCCACCATGGAGGCGGAGTATGTCGCCGCCTCCGAAGCCTCGAAAGAGGAAGTATGGCTCAGGAACTACCTTTTAGAGTTGGGCGTGATTCCAAGTTTGCCGAAGAGCATCACAGTTTATTGTGATAACTCTGGTGCAGTGGCAAACTCAAAGGAACCGCGGTCTCACAGGGCAAGCAAACACATAGAGAGAAAGTACCATATCATACGAGA
Source organism: Plectranthus barbatus (assembly GCA_026898455.1). Lineage (NCBI taxonomy): Eukaryota > Viridiplantae > Streptophyta > Magnoliopsida > Lamiales > Lamiaceae > Plectranthus > Plectranthus barbatus. The sequence goes on along the minus strand of JAPKLW010000065.1, from coordinate 471,796 downwards.
GATCGTATCGAGGGGTGATGTGCTGATCAAGAAGATTGACACTAAGGACAACCTTGCTGATCCATTTACAAAGAGCTTGCCGCAGAAAGTTTACGAAAGATATATTCGTGAGCTGGGTCTGAGGTGGATGTCGACCACTGACAGTGGTTAACGAGATAGCAGGCTAGATAGACGCACTATATACTCTGTAATAGCTTAGTTATGCTTTGAGTATAAATGGGAGATTGATGGGTTTTGTATACTGAAAGCATTTATTATAATGAGTATACAACAGTTTATTTCTCCTATCTGTCAAACAATCTTACATGTATGTACCAATGGTATCCTCTTGTCTCACCGATAGGGACGATCATACGGCGTGTAGTAAATCGCAGAAGACAGTATGATCACTTGACCTAGTGAGACATAAACCTGATCACAGCCGAGACAGCATATGAGAATACGTCTGTCCGGATGGCTGCGACATTGTTAGAATAAGTAGTCTGTCTTGGTTACTTGACATGCTGGTATGCAAGGGTGGCGTGTTGATGGACCGCAGTGAGATGTATTCGACTGTCTGACATCAGCGAATACAAGATCTCGTTCTTGATTGAGTCCAAACCCTAACGAAGGTTCAGGGGTTTGCACGGATTGACTGTTGCTTTGACTTGCCATGGTGGAGAGCCTAAGTAACGTGCTCGTATATCCGCATCTTGGGTAACAGCAGTTCGTGTAGTACTGCCTGAGACTGGGTTTAGGTAACCATATCCGAGTAATAGGATGAGGACATTCCCTGAGGAGCTCAATGACATTCATCGTGCCAAAGTCCTGCAGGCTGATTAAGTTCAGACACGAGTGATAAGGATTGAGTGGTACTACTCAGGAATAATAAGATATTAATTAATTGTAGATAGAGCTTGTCAGAAGCTCCGATTAATTAATGAATGTCCGGTAACCGTAAATATGGGGATTCTCAATTAATGCAGTCCGTTTTCATAACATGGTAATAAAGGGGTAGGTCAGTATTAATTCTGTGGCGAAAAAGAATTAACATTAATTAATTAATCGTATCCTGGGTTGTGGACATGGGAATTAATTAATTTATAGGCCCACTTTATTATTTGCATTAGGTCCCAGGCCTGGCCCAATAAATATGCTGAATGGAGCCCAGTAGCCCATTAGGGTTAAAACCCCAGGTCTATAAATAGACATCTCTCTCTCAGAGACCCTAGCCACATTGAATACAATTCAAATCAGTGAAACCTTAGAGGCAGAGAGAGAGGGGGCGACGACTTTGAGTGCAGAGGGAGGAGAATTTTGGTTCTGGCCTTGCACAACTACAGATCTGTGGAATCATCACCAGTAGCAGATCTGAACAATATTGGGATACAGCCCTGAAGATCTGATCTGGAGAACAATTTAATCGAATCGCGTGGTTGAATTAAAGTTGGATATTCAAACGCGAAAGATTGGATCAGACTCTACGGAATAACGGTAATCCCTATTATCCACGAATTAAATTCATAGGAGCATGCTAGGTTTTTGTGAATTGTTGTTATAAGCAATAACCATAAATCAATCCGGTTCATTTGGATTTTGTGATTCGATTCACGGCAAATCCCTACAGGACCAAGCCAAGCCAAGGACCCAAAAGGCCAAAGACCAATTGCCAAGAACCGAGAGCCGAGAGCGAGATCGAGACTGCGACTGCGACCGGGCTCGGGGCACGGGTCACGGTGCGGGCGCTTGGCCATCGGCCTCGTTGAGGCCGTATGCCGAGGAGGGGCGGGGCGAGGCGAGCTGCGGCGGTGGCGCGCGAGGACGCCACCAGGTGCCACATACACTGCACACTTGGTTATTACACACCTCAACCATAAAGGTATTTAAACATAGATTAATTACTTTAATCTATCAATGTGGGACACTTCATTTATTACATAACTCACTTATGTAATAACCCACCAACCGTGTCACTTCGTGGACTCATTTTCACTCACCGGAATTCGGATTTGAGAAAATAAATATACCACGATCATCTACTCTTCGCGTAGATTATGTTGGTAATATTTAATTACGATGAAATTAAATATTTCACATCAGGAATTTATCACAAAGTACCCGAATTACCAACAATCCCCCCCATGAGTGGAAATGCCGAAATGCATGATGCATAGCCAAGTCAGTTTTGAGAACTGTTAATGCACCTGAACAGGTAGCTTATGGCTTTGAACCATTCATCTTCAATGTAGTCGGGCACACTGGCGGCTTAGTGGTAGGGATACCTTGAACTAATCCTCCATCGTGTGTACCGAGACAACAACATTGAAACATTAACATTTCAACCTCTATTCGTTCTCACGTTTGGTTCCATTACGGGCCATGGACACCCCCTTTGGTTTCATAAGTGTTCATTTGAAGCGGCCCCCACTTCCACTTACAAAGGTGACCTCCTATTCCGAGCATTCCTGCCTAGCTCAACCATCACGAGGTTTTCAGGAGTCATTAAAAATCATATAAGACTTAACCTATACCACACGCAGGCTCATAACACCTCACTTGCTATCTTTAGGGAAGGGTAGATAAGTCATTTTCCAAGGCATCGCCACTAGAAAAGACATTATCTTGTCGGTGTTATCACTCAAACTTGTGTAGTTTAGTTGTCCCATTGAACCTAGTTCTTGGGATCTCCAATCATCTAGGTTGGGTATCCACTACACTCATTCATAATGTGGATTTCAATCCCATTCCCTCAAGCAATTTACACATTTGATCTCGGTTTAACCCTTTGGTTAGCGGATTCGCAAGGTTATCAATTGATTTTATATAATCAATGGATATCACACCATTCGAAATCAATTGCCTAACGGTATTATGTCAACGACGTATATGTCTTGACTTCCCGTTGTAAATATTATTTTGTGCTCGACCAATAGCCGCTTGGCTATCACAGTGAATCATCACTGACGGCACAGGCTTGTTCCAACACGGAACATCCTCTAGAAAGTGTCGAAGCCACTCCGCTTCTTCACCCGCTTTATCTAGAGCGATAAACTCAGATTCCATCGTGGAACGAGCTATACAAGTTTACTTCGTAGATTTCCACAAAACTGCCCCCCATCGATCGTAAACACGTATCCACTTGTGGAGTGGGAGTCATTTGAATTAGAGATCCAATTGGCATCGCTGTACCCTTCAAGTACAGGTGGAAACCTTGTATAATGCAAACCCAAGTTAAGAGTATACTTCAAGTATCTCAAAACCCTCACAAGAGCCTTCCAATGATCACTACTGGGATTGCTCGTGTATCTACTCAATTTGTTCACCGCATATGCAAGATCCGGTCTAGTACAGTTAGTCAAATACATTAGACTACCAATAACCGTTGCACATTCCTCTTGACCAACCAGGTCACCTTTGTTTTTTAACAAAGTGAACATTGAGCTCTAACGGTGTTTTGGCTGGTGAACTATCATAGGCATCAAATTTCCTTAACACTTTCTCAACGTAGTGAGACTGTGATAGGACAATTCCATTAGGCTGCCTCATGATTTTGATTCCAAGAATCACATCAGCCTCACCCATGTCTTTCATGTCGAAGTTCTTCTCCAACATTCGTTTAGTATCAACAATTACTTGTTGATCTCTTCCCATGATCAACATGTCGTCTACATACAGGCAGACAATCACAAAATTGTCAAACGTGCCTTTGTAGTACACACATTTATCCCATTCATTATACTTGAATCCATTTGACAACATCACATTGTCAAATCGTACATGCCACTGCTTAGGCGCTTGTTTAAGACCGTATAAGGATCTAACCAATTTGCATACCTTTCTCTCTTGTCCGGGTACTGCAAATCCTTCGGGTTGATCCATATAAATTTCTTCTTCTATCTCTCCCTTTAAGAAGGCCGTCTTCACATCCATTTGGTGTATTTCGAGATTGTGCAAGGTAGCAATCGCTATAAGTACCCTAATAGATGTGATCCTAGTCACAGGTGAATAGGTATCGAAGAAATCATCTCCCTCTCTTTGTTTAAAGCTTTTCGCCACAAGGCGAGCTTTATACTTATCAACCAAACCATCGGCATTGTACTTTCTTTTAAGGATCCACTTGCATCCTAAGGGCTTACAACCTTTTGGGAGATCGGCCAATATCCAAGTATGATTTTGTATAATCGATTCAATCTCACTATTAATGGCTTCTTGCCATAGTGAGGCATCGGGTCTAGCTAAGGCATCTTTAATGGTTCTAGGCTCATCATCCTACATATAGGTGATGAAGTCCAGACCAAAGCTTTTAGCCACTCTAGCCCTTTGACTACGTCTCAGTTCTTCCTCTATAGGAGTAGAACTAGTAGCCTCTTCATATGTCCTTTTTCTAGACATAGTCGGTACATCTTCCTTATCTTTACAAGGATAGATGTGCTCAAAGAATATATCATTCCTTGACTCTATAGTGGAGCCTTCGGTCACATTCGGATTATTCGATTTTTGCACTATAAATCGATAGGAAGCACTATTTAAAGCATACCCTATAAAGATGCAATCGATTGTTTTAGGTCCAATTGCAACTTGCTTGGGTAAAGGTACTTCGACCTTTGCTAAACAACCCCACACCTTTAGATACTTGTAGGAAGCTTTTCGACCTTTCCACAACTCATAAGGTGTCACCTCTTTCCCTTTTAGAGGTATCTTATTCAAAATATAGTTAGCTGTCAAGATAGCCTCTCCCCACATATTTTGGGGTAACCCCGAACTTATCAATAGGCATTCATCATCTCCTTTAGTGTCCGATTTTTCCTTTTGGCAACACCATTGGACTGAGGTGAGTAAGGTGCCGTTGTTTGATGAATAATGCACGAAGCGGCGCATAATTCTTCAAACGGCGCAACATACTCTCCACCTCTATCACTTCGAATCATCTTGATCCGACCACTCAATTGATTTTCAGCCTCTTTTTTATAATTTTTAAAGGCATCAATTGCTTCATTTTTACTTTTCAACAAGTAGAGATAACAATATCTGGTGCAATCATCAATAAAAGTAATACTCCATCCGTCCCATTGAAGTAGTCCCACTTTCCTTTTTTGTTTGTCCCATAGAATAGTCACATTTTCCTAAAATGACAAACTTTTTCACACTCACCAATAAAATATTGATTCCACTACACTCACAACCCTTAATTCCCGTGCCGAAAAGAAATGGGACTACTTCACCGGGACGAAGGGAGTAAAATACTTTTTTCCACCTCTAGTTTGCACCATTTTGAAATCACACAAATCCGTGTGTATCAACTCTAGAGGTTTAGTGCTCCTTTCGACTGAATTAAACGGTGTTCTTGTCATTTTCGCCCCAACACAAACTTCACATTTAGTTTGTTTAAAGTCAGCCACTTTTAGTAAATTCAAATTTACTAATCTCTTTATTGCATTAAGATTTACATGTCCCAATCTTACATGTCACAAAGAAGAGCACTCAATCAAATAAGAAGAAGTAGATTCAACTTTATTAATTTTCTTTTCGGTTAGGCGCCTTGTGTTCGTGCGTGTGAAACACACTAGTGCAAGTATACACTATCACAAGTAATATAAACGGAGTACTCTCCGAGTATCGAATCCACAGGGAAGGGTTAAAGGTGCACAAACACTCAACTTGGTTTAATTGATGGAGAAAATTGATTTGATTTGTTTAATTATCCTAGGCATGATTTCAATGGAAAATAAACAAGAAACATGAAGCAGGGGGTGGTTAAAAACAAGAGAAAAATGGGCAAAACGGATCAGTCAAACAAATTCTTAATCGAAGAGACAAACGGCCTAGGCTATGGATTCAGCCTTGCAGTGAATGGTCATGCTACACTGGTTGCTACAGCACAAAGAATTTTGCA
>JAPKLW010000065.1:384251-465914 GCA_026898455.1 Plectranthus barbatus | reverse complement strand
CGAACTAGAATATAAGAGAATATAACTCTTTTTCAAGAGTTATCACCTTGCCATTACATTCAACTTGAAAAGACCATTGGTGAGATAACCTCTACCAAGGAACTTTCCAAACTTCGACAAGATAAACTTTTCAGATTCAAATACAAGTTTAAATCCATGATTTACAAGTAAGAAGCCCGAAACGAGGTTCTTTCGGATGTCTGGGACATGCAGCACATCCTTCAAGGTCAAGTCCTTGCCACTAGTGAGCTTGAGCACAATATTGCCCACTCCAACCACATCGGAAGAAGCTTGATTGCCCATATGGAGCTTTCTTCCTTTAACAGATTTATAGGAAACAAAAACATTCCTATCTGAAGCAACATGACACGTAGCGCCCGTATCAACAAACCATTCACGTGGATTGTCAACATGGTGAACCTCGGAAACCATGGCACACAAGTCATCATCCCAATCACTATCGGGTTCAATATGGTTGGCATTCATCTTTGCTTTGCCTTTATTTTTATTTTTAGGCTTTTTGCATTGATTCGCCATATGACCACTTTTGCCACAATTGTAGCAAACACCCTTGAACTTAGGTTCTTGTATCACAATCCCCTTGTTCGACGGGTTAGGCCTTTTTCTTTTCTTTGATGGACCACCACATTCCATTAAATTAGCCTTGGCATCCATAGCTCTCAGCTTAGGATCCACCTTTCGATTGTCCTCTTCAATACGAAGTTTGACAATCAAATCTTCAAGAGACATAGTCTTTTGCTTATGCTTAAGGTAGCTTTTGAAATCCTTCCACGAAGGAGGCAACTTCTCAATGACCGCAGCCACATTGAAGGCATCGGGGAGTAACATCCCCTCGGCGTGAACGTTGTGCAAAATGAGTTGAAACTCTTGCACTTGTTCCACCACCGAACGACCGTCAACCATAAGATATGACAGGTACTTGGCCACAACGTACTTTTTAGTACCCGCGTCCTCCGTCTTATATTTCTTTTCTAGTTGTTCCCATAGTTCTTTTGCGGTGTTTACATTACAGTACACGGCATAAAACGGATCAACTAGACTATTAAGTACAAAATTTTGACAAAGGAACCAATTATCAAAAGCAATCTTCTTGTTCTCATCGGCCTCATCATCGGCAAGCTCCGGCTTGTCTTCCTTCAAGTAAGCCGCCAATCCAAGAGTTGTAATGTAGAGGAGCATCTTTTGTTGCCAAGTCTTGAAGTCCACACCTCCAAATTTGAAAGGCTTTTCGGCTTGGGCATTCGGAGGGAGTTTATGAGTGTTGTTGGAGTTGCTACCACCAGCACCATTGAGAGTGTGATCAGCCATCTTTGATCTTGAGAAGTAGTCTATTTGTCTTGCGATTGTTGGGTACAAGATCTGCGGAGAAAGACTGAAAACACTGCAAGTAATTATGTCGTGTACAACAAGTTTTTACAAGTATTACTGCAAGTACTGCAGTACGAGAACAAATAAAAGAAATTAAATAAATAGAAATAAAAAGGGATAAATCCCAGCCGAGTCGAGGAAGCCCTCTTCTCGTAAGACAAATTCGCTGACGTAGTGCTCGTCTAACGATGGTTTGTCCCTAAAGGTAAAATGGCTTCGTCCTTTACGAGGCAGCACCGCAAATCGTAAAGGCTCCGGCGAACTGAACAGAGGTGAAACTGAGTTGCAGAAGAACAATGAAAAGATGCAGCAATATGGGAATAAATATGCAGTATCTCTGGCTAAGTGAGCTGTCTTATGTTCGGGAACCGGGGACAGGAGACAACACAATGCATGCCTATTTATAGACATGTTCCACCAAGGGGAGCCTGTCTCGCCATCAATGGCTGGAGCCGTTACAGGCGTGAAACACGGAGTAACCGACGCCACCATCAAGGCTTGAACGTTACAACTTTCAAACAAGCCAACGTGTGCACCACGTCGACTGGTCTAGCCACGTCGACCGTCCACGTGTCGAGCCTGCAGGCTGACTTCAAGTGCCCAAAATGATAAGGCACAATGGACCAAGCCAAGCCAAGGACCCAAAGACCACCCAAAGACCAATTGCCACGAACCGAGAGCCGAGACCGCGATCACGACCGCGACCAGGGTCGGGGTCGGGGCACGGGCGCTCGGCCACCGGCCTCGCTGAGGCCATAGGCGGAGGCGGGGCGGGGCGAGGTGAACTGCGGCGGCGGCGCGCGAGGACGCCACCGGGTGCCACATACACTGCACACTTGGTTATTACACACCTCAACCATAAAGGTATTTAAACATAGATTAATTACTTTAATCTATCAATGTGGGACACTTCATTTAATACATAACTCACTTATGTAATAATCCACCAACCGTGTCACTTTGTGGACTCATTTCTCACTCACCGGAATTCGGATTTGAGAAAATAAATATACCACGATCATCTACTCTTCGCGTAGATTATGTTGGTAATATTTAATTACGACGAAATTAAATATTTCACATCGAGAATTTACCACAAAGTACCCAAATTACCAACAATATATGCAGTCAATGCATATGCTGCAGTTATATTTCATATGCAACACTAATGAACGCTTTTAATAATAAGTTCTGAAAAATGAAAGTTGTAATTAAAGAAAATAAAAAAAGAGTATTAAAGTAAAGAGACAAAATATATTTTTTTGAAATCTTATAGCAACGCAACATATTAGCAATGAAAGGAGCTTTTCAATTTATAGATTAACATTAATCGTTAAAGGCTTATTTGTTAAAAAATAATTAAAGATTGACAATTTCGATCTCTACTAATCGGTTAAGAACAGAATGATATATTTTTTTAAGAATAACAATTAGATTTATTAGTTAAAGGATAATTAAAGTCTTACTAATATTAAAAGCTAACGATTAATACAACTTTTCTATTCCAATCTTTATTAATTGGTATCAAAATGATATTTTTTAATATTTAATTTAATTTGTTAAAAGTATATTCAGTTTTTAAGAATCGGAAAATAAGGAGAAATAAAGAAATATATGCTTTGATCATGCCAATTCCAATCTATACCTTATAGGTTGGGAGTTGATTTCACTAATCTCAATTTTAGAGATATATTTAAATCTATCCTAAAATTTTATTAAATTTTCAATCTATCCCAAAATTTTAATTATAACAATTAAATTAATAAAATTTGAGCACGGACCAAAATTTAGTCACTGAAAATCATATATGGAGATAAATATTCCACGTCATAATACATATTCCCTCCGTCCCACTTTAATTGTCCCTCTTTCCTTTTTCGTCTGTCCCATTTAATTGTCCACTTACCTAAAGTGAAAAGTTAATACACACTTACGAATAAAATACTAATTTCCTCTATTTCTACTTACCTAGGTTATTGTGTCAAATCCCAAGGGGACAATTCCCTTGGGACGGTGGTAGTATTAATTTAAAAACAAAATCTAAGAATAAAAGATTTAAGAGTAACAAGTAAACTTTATAATTGTTGAGGTTAGGTTTGTGATTAGATAGGGACCCTTGGAACTTACGATAATCCAAATAGAATATGACCGAAAAAACAAAGCAATGGAATAAATGTGTTATTAAAAATAAGAGAATTTAGTTAAGCAAAATCGAGCGTACAAGTGTATAAAGTAAAAAATGCGTGCGAAAATGAGCTATCGGCGACTCTTTTATAGTTCAAGGGAGCCGTTACAACCCTAGCTTACTTCGGAGGTGGTTCCGATCTTCATGGGAGCCGTTGATGAGGGTCGTTGCGATTTCTTCGGGTCTACGGAGTTAGGGTTTCAGCTGGGCAAGGAGTTCTTCCTGTTGGCAGCGCGAGGAATCCGAAGGCGGTTTCGATCTTTGCGGGGGTCATTGGTATGCGGTTCCTCAACCTCCTTCCAAGTTTTGCGCGTCATGGGACTTGAATTCGTCATCCTCTTGACAAGAGGATCGTGCGCGCTAGTGCTGGAGCTCCTTGCTAGGACCTAAGGGTCGTGATTTGGACCCCTTGGGTCGTGTTCCGCGGAGGCTGGACCTTGCTGATGGTCGGTTGGGCTTGCTCCGTTAGGCAGGTCCTTATGGGTCTAAGGGAGCTTGGGGAAGCGAACCCTTTTTGGGTCTTTGCCGTCGCTACTGGACCTGGGCCTGGTTCTTATAGCCCAATCACTTTTGGGCCCACCAATAATAGACTTAGATTTAAATTTTCTTATTAATGTGTATTTATTTTTTTCATATTAAAACCTACAAATCAAATAATCAAATCATATTTAAATAATTTATCAATATATTACTCTAAAATCCCTTATTCTTAATAAAAATCTCATGAATTTTTTGGAAACAAATATAAATAGTCTACTTAGAATTTTTATTAAATTAATATATTGTATGACATAGAATATTTATCTCCATATAGGTTTCCAGTGGCTACATTTTGAAATATTCAAAGTTTAGATTTTAATTGTTGTTTTTAAGAGCTGGAAATCTATTCAAAGTTTGAAATAGATTTAAATACTTTTCCTTAATTTTAATATCTTTTTATTAATTAATATTAATAATTAAAGGTTTGTTCATTAATTATATTTGTTTGCGCAACGCACGAGTGTAAATATAATAATATTAAAATAAGGCACCATTTATCTTTCCACACATGCCTTCCCGGCCGATCGTAAATTAGATTATTGGGGAGGTGAAAGTAATTAATAAATTGGAGATATTCTTATGAAAACTGGTCATTTATCTTCTCCCCTACTAAGACTATACATGAACCAAGCTGTTCGTGAGCTACTCGGATTTCAATTCAAAAAACTCCGTTCGAGCTCATTTAATGAAGCTCGTTTATTAAACGAATCCAACTTGTGCTTTATAGTATTCAACTCGATCGTGAGCTAGTTAGCTAAAATATTAGTATGAATATGATATTATTTTTTGAATAAATAATTTTTTTATTTAACAAAATAATAAATATTTTAAATATAATCCAAATTTAAGAAGCTCGCTTAGGTTCGACTAAGGCTCGATTAAGTTTGTAAACTTCAAAATAATTGATAAAAAACTCGAAGCTCGACTTAAAAATAAACAAGTTAAACTTGAACAAGATATTACCATGTTCGTCTACACCCCTATCCCCTTCTCATTAGAATACCCAGAAATGGATATCTAGTCAAACTGCCGACAAGCAGTTGAAAAATGCAAAGATAGAGATGCTTGGTGTAATGCCCCCAGCTGAACTTTCCAACTTTGGGGCGCGCTACAGTCGTGGTCAACGATTTTCAAACATAAACCAGCGGAAGACTTTAAAACATTTGATATAGAAATTTACAAAACATTTAAACTTCCAAAAGTTTCACCATCATTCATAACAGCAAAAGAAAAGAGATAAACATGGATTTCTTAAAACATTCAAACACGGGAAGGAAAGAGTTTAGAGTGTGGAGCAGCAGTCTGTGCAGCGTAGTGGAGATATGCATATGAAGATGCATATCTCAGGATCTTTCAAAATCTGTACAAATCTTGCTTCGCTTGTTTACACCCCGCACTTCCATCTTTGCTGTTCAACCTGCGCATTTTAGAAATAATACGAGGGGCTGAGTACAATTGTACCCCGTGGAAACATGCCCGAAATTATAGTTTAAATAAGAATGCTATGTAACTCACACAGATAAACACGGGGTTTTGTTGAAAGAACCGTGTTATCTAAATCATTTTATTTCGCACGTAGTATCTAACATGTTATTATATCTGTTTACAGTCGTGTAACTGGAAGCTGGCCCACTTCCAAGTTACGATGAACAGCTGGGAATGGACTAACCACTCTACCCACTGTCATCAATTTGTGCACTAGTCTCAGTATAATACCTTGAGACCCGATCGATTAGCAAATACCAATTTATTCCTCAAACCAACAATCTCACAAGGCTCCCTACCTTAATTCACAATCTGTAAGGCACCCTACCTCACTTCACAATTTGTAAAGCACCCTACCTTACTATTAATGAGTCTTAGCACAGTAAAATCCTGGATATGTACTCATTAATTAAACTCTCTGTCGATAGGAATCGGTAGAGGAACAGATATAATAGCACAAAATAATTTTGCATAGCAATCAGTTAAAACAAAACATTTTCACACATTTTGAAAATGAGCATGAAGCTCGGAGAAGCATTTACTTTTAAGGAAAATAGTTCCCACCTGTGTTATGCTTACAGATAATAAAGATGGTCTTGTTATTCGTGCACATTGAGCTGTTTCCCCTATAACTTTAAATCCCCTTCAAAATAATCACAACATACGACTAATTAGGATGGAAGGTCTAAGTATTTCTATCAGTCCTACTGATAATACTTGACGAAGTTAGGGCCTAGGACCGACATCTTAGTGACAACTGTCAAACATTCACATGCTTTCACTTCACTCGATCAACCATCACTCAATCAATCCACATTTGAAAGTTCAAACACTTAATCATGCCTCGACTTGTACTTTAGTCGAATAAATCAAATCCCGACTCTCGATTTCATAAACCAACTTCTATTTATGCTTATAACATGCTTGGATAATTATATATTCAACTTAGATATCGAAAACAACTCGAATCGGATCACAACGGATAAGAAAAACACATTTTCTCCTTCCTGTGCACCTGTGTCGACCGACGTGTCTCTGTGTCATTCGACACAGCCATGTCGATCGACACAAATCTCTGTCGATCGACATGCAAGCCCAGCTCGACACACACCATGTCGACATCTCGCGTCGATCGACACGAGCACATGTCGATCAACATGCGAGTGTTGACCGACAGCTCTGCATCGACCGATGCATGTGTGTCAATTGACACACATGTGTTGGTCGACACACACGTCGTCTTTTTGACATGTGCGCGGCTGGACCCTGTAACTCCGATTTTCTTGTTATTCAGACAAAACCAGCATCTAAAATCCAACCTAGCATGCTCCTACAACATCCTAGAACACAAAACATGCTTCGAACGATTGAAACTCATGCAAAAATTGGCTGGAAAAATAATGAGTCGAACACTCACCGGAGAAGCTTCTTCACGGCGGTGCAGTCGGTTTCCGACGTCCAAACCCGAGTTTCTTCGTACCCAAATGATCCCTACAACATAAGGAACACAAATGTATCCTTAAAACATAATTTCATCGGCTCAAATGCCGGATCTCACGCCGATCTAAGTTATATGATGGTTTAGATCGGCTTACCTTCACAAGCTCGTAACTTTCTCGATACTCAATGATACGGTGCGTGCCTTAGCTCTTTAAAATTCTCGAACTACAAGCTACGTGGTGGTGGTGGTTGCTTTGCCGACGGTGGTCTGTGGCGGCCAAAAAAGAAGAGAGAAGGTGTTGCAGCGAAATGGGGGTACGGGGTTGGTGTGGGGAGGGTACGGTGGTGTGGTGGTTGGAGATGAAAGTAAATGAAATAATTCTTTACATTTTGTTTATATTATTCCATCCAAAATTTCCCACCTACCTTTCCAACTATTACACCAATCCAATTTAATACGTGGTGATATCTTGATCACGAAACAAATTTCACCTCCACCTCAATCGTGTATAAATTCCTCCGCTAATATACAACTTCTCAGGTTTGTTATTTAAATTGCATTCTCTCGATTAAACATGCAATTATATAGAAATTCTCCATTTAATTAACCCGTCTTGTTCAATTTCGTCCCAAAAGCAAATAAATAATTAATTTGCAAAAATAATTATCCTTTTATTTAATTTAATTAAGCATAAATTAGCTTAATTAAAATCGGGATATTACATTCACCCCACCTTGCAGTCCCGAAATTTGCTAGGGTGCTTCAAAAAGTTCTGGGTACTTATCCCGCATCTTGTCTTCTAGCTCCCAAGTAGCTTCTTCTTGTCCATGATGTCTCCACAAAACTTTGACAAGAGTAATTGATTTGTTCCTCAACTCTTGGGTCTTTCGGTCCAGGATTGCTTCTGGCCTTTCTTCATAATGTAAGTCTGAATTTAGAGCAATCTGCTCCTAGCAAATCACGTGTTTTGGATCATAAACATATTTCCTCAACTGCGACACGTAAAACACATTATGCACATTTCCCATGCTCGGAGGAAAAGCCAAATGATAAGCCACTTGGCCTATACATTCCAAAATCTCGTAGGGTCCTATGAAGCACGGTCGTAGTTTACCCTTTACTCCAAATCTTATGATTCCTTTCGAAGGCGAGACTTTTAAGAATACCTTATCGCCCACTTCGAACTGTAGCTCGACCCTTCTTGTATCAGCATAAGATTTCTGCCTGCTCTGAGCTTCTTTGATTCTGTCTCGTATCTGACGAACAACTTCAATCATTTCACTGATAGCATCAGGCACGAGAACTTGTCGTTCTCCCACTTCATCCCAATATAGTGGTGAGCGACACTTCCTTCCATACATGGCTTCGTACGGAGCTATTCCAATTGTCGCCTGATAACTGTTGTTATAGGTGAACTCAATCAGCGGTAAAATTGGCTCCCAACTCACTCCTTGATCGAGGACAACCGTTCTCAACATGTCCTCTAGAGCCTGGATGGTCCTCTCGGACTGGCCATCTGTCTGGGGATGAAACGCCATACTAAAGTTCAGGCGCATCCCCAATTCTTGCTGCAGGCTTATCCAAAATCGTGATGTAAACTTTGCATCTCTGTCAGACGTAATAGTTACCGGCACTCCGTGCAGTCTGACAATCTCTCTAACATACAGTTGTGCTAACATGTTCGATCCATAAGTATTCTGTATCGGCAAGAAGTGAGCACTTTTCGTTAGACGGTCCACAATGAACCATATCACCATATTTCCTTTCTGTGATTTTGGCAATCCCGTGACGAAATCCATGGCGATATGCTCCCATTTCCACTCGGGAATGTCTAACGGCTGTAATTTCCCGTATGGACGTTGATGTAAAGCCTTTACCTGCTGACATGCCAAACATTTTTCCATATACAGGGCTACATCTTTCTTCATACCGTCCCACCAGTACGCAGTCTTCAAATCCTGATACATCTTCGTACTCCCTAGGTGAGCAGTATACAGCGTATCATGAGCTTCACTCATGATTTCATTCCTCAAGTCTTCATTGTTCGGCACAAGAATTCTGTCTCTGTACATCAGGGCATTATCTGGTGCCTTTCTGTATTCGCCCGTCTACTTGACTCTGATCTTTTGACGTAATTTTGGAGCTCAATATCTTTTCTCTCTTAAATCTGGTACGACAGTCAAAACGGCTACGTCACATCTCTTTCTTTCTGAAGGTGATATAACTTCAAGACAAAGCCTTTTAAAATCTCTGATCAGACTGTTCTCTCTGGTAAGCATACATCCTAGTTGCGCCTCTCCCTTCCGGCTCAACGCATCAGCTATGGAGTTTGCCTTGCCGGGGTGATAGTTTATTGTCAGATCATAATCATTGACTAGTTTAAGCCATCTCCTCTGCCTCATATTCAAGTTCTTCTGCTCGAAGAAGTACTTCAAGCTCTTGTGATCCGTGAATATGGCACACTTGACTCCATAGAGATGGTGTCTCCAAATTTTTAATGCGTGAATCACTGCCGCTAACTCTAGATCATGAGTCGAGTAATTCACTTCATGCGGTCTCAAATGTCTCGATGCATAAGCTATCACCTTTCCGTCTTGCATCAATACACAACCTAGTCCATTCTTGGATGCGTCTGTGTATACCTCAAAATTCTTATCTATTTCCGGTACTGCCAAGACTGGCGCTGTTGTCAAAAGTCGTTTCAACTTCTGGGAACTTTCTTCGCATTCTTTTGTCCACTCGAATTTCATTCCCTTCTAGAGCAATCGTGTTATTGGTTTTGCAATTGACGAGAAACCTTCAATGAACCTCCGATAGTACCCTGCTAATCCGAGAAAACTTCTTATCTCGTTTGGTGTAGTAGGTGACTTCCATTCCGTTACCGTCTGAATCTTTGCTGGATCCACCTTAATACCCTCTACTGACACGATGTGACCAAGGAACGTCACTTCTCTTAGCCAAAATTCACACTTGCTGAATTTGGCATATAGTTTCTCATCCCTGAGAGTTTGTAACACCGTCCTTAGATGCTGTTCATGCTCCCCTTCACTCTTCGAGTAAATAAGGATATCATCGACAAATACCTAAACAAAGTTATCGAGATATGGATGAAATACCCTGTTCATCAAGTCCATGAACACTGTCGGAGCATTCGTGAGTCCAAACGGCATCACAACAAACTCATAATGGCCATATCTTGTTCTGAAGGCCGTTTTCGGGATGTCCTCTTTCCGGATCTTCAATTGATGGTACTAGGGGTGTTTGTGGTCCGATTTGGCCGGTTTGGAAGAAAAATCTTGGCCAAACCAATAGGTACGATTTGAAAATTTTCCAAACCAAACCGGCCAAAGAATTTTTCCAAACCAAACCGGCCAAACCATATAAAAACGGTTTGGTCCGGCCGGTTTGGCGGTTTGAAATGAAATATGTTTCAACTTTCTACAATCTACTATAATTTGTAGAAAACTAGGGCCTAACTTACTACTTATAATAATGTAATTTTAAATTTTAAAAGTCTTATATTTTTAATTTAATGTAAAACCAAAAAAAAACACATGAGTCGATTGTATTAAAATTATAACCTTAAAATTCAAATGTAAAATCGAAAGAGACTAGTAAAATTATAATAATAATGTTCATGCTTAATTTATCTTAAAGAAATTATATAAAATAATATTCAATGATAATACTTATTAGTTGATTTTTTATAAAATAAAACTAAAACTGTAGTATGTTGGCCAATAAATCTAAACATGGATTAATTGTACAAAATAGTAGAAACTTAACAAATGAACTACAAATTATATTAATTAATTATAATATATTTAATATATATATATATATATATATATATACACATATAAATACGGCCGGTCCGGCCCATACGGCCGGTTTGAGTCTCCAAACCGTAACCAAACCAAATTTATCCAGTTTCAAAATTTTCAAACCGCCAGTTTGAAAATTAAATTTCAAACCGGCCAAATTAATCCGGTTTGGCCGGTTTGACCGGTTTCGGCCAAACCATGAACACCCCTAGATGGTACCTTGACCGAAGATCAATCTTGGAAAATAGACTCGCTCTCTTGAGCTGGTCAAACAAATCATCGATCCTTGGTAAAGGATAACGGTTCTTCAATGTCAGCTTGTTCAGCTCTCGATAGTCGATGCACATTCTCATCGAACCATCCTTCTTTTTGACAAATAAAACCGGTGCTCCCCAAGGTGAAACACTCGGTCGAATGAATCCCATGTCCAGTAACTCTTGCAATTGCATCTTCAATTCCTGCAATTCTTTCGGTGCCATGCGATACGGTGCCTTGGAAATCGGAGCTGCCCCCAGTTCCAAGTCTATCGTGAATTCCACTTGCCTGTCTGGCGGCAAACCTGGTAATTCCTCTGGGAACACGTCTTCAAACTCTCTCACTATCGGTACATCTTGGACTGTAAATTCAGGATTCTCTTCTCCTTCCAAATACACCAAGAATGCCCGATTCTTAGCCTTACGCAATAGCTTCGAAGCTTGTAGTGCAGAAATAACCAGCACTCGTTGCCTTCTTTTAAATCTGTAGACAAATGATTCTTCGTTTCCTGGCTGTGGAATTATAACTTTTCTTTCGCGACATAAGATCGTCGCCTTGCTTTCCGTAAGCCAATCCATTCCTAATATCACATCTACGTCATACATATTCATCACGTTCAACTTAGCCACTAGAATCTCATGTTCATATAATTTGATTCTCAAATCACGGCATACTAAGGTTGTAGTAGTTGTTTCTCCTGAAGGTATTGATACGTTCAGTTCATGACTACTCTTCTCTACCCTAAGCCCTAATGCCTCAACACATGCAGATGAAATGAATGTATGGGATGCTCCCGTATCGAATAATACCATAATAGGTATATCATTGATAACTCCCATACCTGCGAGGTTACCTTCGTCCTTGTTCCCTTCCAGAGCATATGCGCTCTAGCCCTCCTCGGTGGCTGATTTCCTTCGTGCTGATCCTCATTCTGGCACCTTGGTGGTGACTGACGATCCTGCCTGCCTCCTCCACGATTCCCCGCATTTCCTCTCCAGGGCTGGCAGTTATCTCTGATCGCCTTCAGCTGTTGGTTGGCCGACTTCTGAAAATTCTGGCGGTTTCCTCCTCCTATCTGGGGTGAAGAACAATGCCGAGTAAAATGTCCTATGCCCCCACAGTTGTAGCATTTGGCTCCGCTCAGCTGGCATTCTCCAACATGCTTTTTTCCACATCTAGTGCAGTTCGGCTGGCCCATGTTCCTCTGTTCGCTCCTGGGGGCCGCTTGTGCATCATTCCTCTGATATGCTTGATTGTAATTGCGCCTCTGAAAGTTCTGATAATTCCCCTGATCTGGGCACTTCTGACTACTCTGCCCCTGATAAGACTACCTCGGATCATCCTCCCACTTTTTTTTCTGGGCGGGGGCTGAAGTTTGGGGTTTCGGAGCCTTCCAGACTGGCAACTTCTTCTTGTTCTTCGAAGCTTCAATATCCAGTGCCATCCTTAATAGTTCTTGGTAACTCAATTCTTTAATGATAGACAACTGCGTGCGGATGTCTTCACGCAACCCATCTCTGAACTTGTCCGCCATTTTCTTAGGTGTGTCCGCCTGATGCGGAGCAAGTTGCAATAACTCACCAAATTTGGTGTCGTACTCTTCAACAGACATCTTGCCTTGCTCCAGCAAGAAGAATTCCACCTCTTTATCCCTTCGATACTATTTTGGGATGAACTTCTCGTACAAAGCCTCCTTGAAGTTCTCCCAATCCATCTGTTGTCGTTCCGCCGGTGCTAGAGACTTCATGTACGTCTCCCACCAACGATCTGCCTTTCCTTTGAGTTGATAAGTCATACAGTTAACTTTTTCCAATTCCGAGCACTGCATGTGTGATAAGTTAGCATTTTTACCAACTTATCTTTGGGTTCTTTGACTATTTGGGTGATGTTTGAGTAGATTTATGTGTTTTCTTGTGCATGAAATGGCTTTGGTACTTGTAATGTCGTGGTTGACGAATTATGCAGGTTTTTAATTAGAAAATAGTGAAGAACGAAGAAAGGCTCGGATTCCAGATCTGCGTCGATCGACACAGACCCGTGTCGATCGACGCAGTGGCTTGATGGAGCGATCGACGCTGAGGTAGACACAGACCCGCGGAAGCCAAGTCCACGTCGATCGAAGCACAACCCGCGTCGATCGATGCGGCCCTTTCAAGTGTGTCAATCGATGCAAAACTTGCGTCGATCAACATGGATCCGAGATGTCCTTGTTCGATTCTGATTTGAAGATTTAGATAGATCTAATCCTAGATACTATATGATACATCTATCACCACTATTTATAGCCATGTAATTTCGAATTTTTAGTGTGCTTCATTCCAGAATTCAAGTTTTTTTAGGGATTTCAAGCAGCATTAGTTTTATGATTGAAGACAGATTTTTGTGGGAATACATTCAGACCCAAGTTTTTATGCAATTCAGGTTTTATTTATCTTTGATGAGTTTTACTATGAATATGTGTAACTAAACATCTTTCAGATTCTAGGGTTTCGAATTATCAAGTATGCATGTCTGATTAATTGAATCCAATTCCCTTTCCCATCGTAATTTGTGAATTCTGTGCTTATTTATAATTTTAAGTTGTTGGCCACTTCTTAGGATTAATTAGTTGAGAATTAGAGACGTAACTGTGATAGTTTTCAATGGAAAGAGTTTTTCACAATATAAACTGATTTCTTGTCTGAAAAGAAGGAAATAGATTATAGGAATAAATCCGTAGGGTTTTTGGAGTTAATTAATTAGTCTTGAGACTTACAGGAGATAGAAAATTAATTAATCAACTTTATGAATTGTCCAACAAAGAAGTTCATAATATTTTTCTGATGTTTCACTACGAGTAGGAATTAAATTGGGAATTGATCGATTTGTCCATACATGTCATACTTGATAGGTAGATATCCCTGGAATCTGTGCTTCTCATATCTGAATTCATCAAGCTTCTTTCTTTTTCATTTAAATTTTAATCTGCAAGCATTACAATTTTTCAAAAACAAACAAAACCAAAATTTGATTTCCCTTAACCAGTATTTCAAGAAACTACGTTTTAGTACTAAGGGTTTTTCGTTACTTCTTTCCTCTGGGATTCAATAATTTTATTTGCCACTATATTATTAGCTTTGCTAAGTCACTAGTCAAATAATTTAGTGATCAAATTTTGGCGTCGTTGCCGGGGATTGAATAGAAATAATCTTACTATTGATTCTGTGATTGATTTACTGATTTAGGTTATAATTTTCGTACTTTCAGCAATTTCTCGCAAATTTCCGTTCCACGTCGATCGACGCAATTTTATTTCCACGTCGATCGACACAATACGCACGTCGATCGAAGCAGCTTTCTTTTTCCAGAATTTTAGTTTTCTTCGTTTTGTTTCAGTTTCGTTTATTTTCAGTTTCACTTCACTACCTCCTTTGCTGTACAGGTAGTGCATGAGTACAAGAGCTAAAGGAAAGAACCTGTTAGACTACGACCCGGAAATTGAAGCTACTTGCCGAAGGAACCGACGGAAGAAACAGGAACAAACAAGCTCGAGTAACCAAGCAATGGAAGACAACGTGCTACAGCCAATTGACCAGCCACCTCCACCAATAATGACTCCGGAGGAGCAAGCTGTGCTTCTCCAAGAAGTCCAAGACATGAGGGCACGACTCCAACAGCTGAATCTTGAAAGGAACAATCGGAATAACCGACATCACCATCGCAATCCACTGTTCGAATACAACCCTGATGATGGAGAGGATGATGACTAGGATCAGCCGGATGAATCCGACGATGAGGAAGAAGAGGAGGCTATGCAGAACCGATATAAAACTCAGTTCAAGGAGACAGACTTCAGAGTTGGCATCAATGCCAATAACTTCGAGCTGAAGACTGGATTGGTGCAAATGGTGCAGCAAAATCAATTTGGAGGAAGAGCTACTGAGGATCCTTATGCACATCTGGATAAGTTTCTTATGCTCTGCAACACTGTCAAGATTGGCGGGGTCAGTAAGAGTGCCATCCGAATGCGTCTGTTCGCATTCTCTCTGCGGGATAAGGTACAATCTTGGTTTACTACACTGGACAAGGGAAGTATCAGTACATGGACGGAGCTAAGGACTGAATTCCTGGAAAACTTCTTCCCTCCAAACGTCATCAGATAGAGAAGAAAGGAAATTATCCGATTCGCTCAACGACCCGATGAGAGCTTCAGTGAGACATGGGAGCGCTTCAAGGAGCTACTGAGATCTTACCCAAGACATGGCTTCCCTATAGGAGAACAGGCAGAAGCATTCTATGAAGGACTCAATGAAAAGACCGTTGAGTTGGTGGACACTACATTGGGAGACACCATCATGACAAAAAGCAGAAAGAAGGCCATGGAATTCTTCCAAAAGATGGCCAACAACACTCAACGGTGGTCCTCGAGTCGACATCGGCCTTTGAAAGCTATCGAGAAAATGGTGGAGAAAGTTGTCGAACAACCTGATTTGGCAACCGAACTGAAGAAACTAAGGGAAGATTTTGCTGCACAGAAGCAGGAGAAAATAATTGCTGCAATAGAGCCAGTGCAAGCTCCACATGAGGGGGATTGTGCCGATGTAAACTTCATCCAAAGGGGTGCTTACCAAAATAACTACCGCGGAGGATATCAGCAGCACAACCAGCCCTACACTTATAATCACGCGAGAAACCACCCTGGATTTTCCTACGCGAACCCCCAAGCTGCGGATCAGCCACCACCTGGATTTGCAGTACAAGATGGAGAAGTGGTGGAGAAGAAGAAGCCAAATCTCGAGGAGATTTTGGCTAAGTTCATGCAGGGGTCCACTGATAAAGTGAGCAAATTAGAGCAAGAAATCGCAGGTGTGAACACTAAAGTAGACCAGGTGCAGAAGCATGTGTAAATTATAGAAACCCAGGTCAGCCAGATTGCCGACGCCCTTGGAGCCAAGCACAAGCCGGGACAACTTCCGAGCAACACTCAGGTGAATCCCAAAAATCAAAATCAGAGGAATCAAGTGAATGCCATCAGTCTGAGAGGGGGAAAATCTTTTGAAGGGCCGAAACAAGCTGAGAAGGATTCGCAGGAGGACGAAGATGTGGAGCAGGCCGACAACGCTGTAGTAAGCGGGTCCATGTCAATCGACACAGCAACAGGAGCCACGTCGATCGATGCCGCTCCATGTCGATCAACACAGGATTCCAGTCCACCAGCAAAGAAGCCCCCTCTACCGTATCCGCAGCGTTTTTCCAAAACAAAGATGAACGGAAGGTATGCACACTTCCTGGAGAATATGAAGAAAGTACACATCAACATTCCACTGGTTGAAGCACTGCGAGAGATGCCCGGATACATCAAGTTCCTGAAGGACATGGTCTCTCAAAAGAAACCCTTTTTGGAGCATAAGACGGCCAATTTGTTTGAGGAATGCAGTGCCGCGATTAGAAGAAGATGCCACTGAAGAGAAAGGATCCGGGATCTTTCATGATTTCTTGCGTGATTGGAGGAGAGACCTTTGGGAGAGTTCTTTGCGATTTCGGAGTATCTATAAATCGGCGCATCTATCAACCTAATGCCACTGTCAATCTTCAAGCGATTGGAGATCGGAAACATCAAACCAACGACCATATCACTTCAGATGGCTTACTGATCCGTGTCTTATCCACTATGCATTGTGGAAGATGTTCTGGTGAAGGTGAAAGACTTCATCATTCCCGCAGATTTTGTGGTGCTTGACATGGAAGAAGACCACAACATTCCGCTGATTTTGGGGCGACCATTTTTTAAGACTGGGGGAGCGCTGATCGATATCTGAGACGGTAAACTAACGTTCCGCGTCAACAATGAGTCAGTCACCTTCTCTATCTACAAAGCAATGCAAAAGCACAATGAAGGAAGCTACCAGGAAGAATGCCACATGGTTAATTGCTTCAATCCGATGATATCTTCTCCCTTCTCCTCTCTTAAAACTGATCCGGACTTTCTGGAAAATTGTTTGTTGCACTCTTTGTTTTCATCGTCTAATTAAGATGAGGCAGATGATGAGCTGGTGGATCTAGTGATGGAGCTGGACGTTTTTGAAGAGATAACACGGGAAAAAGAGAACAAACGGGAGCGCCTGCCCAGCCGATACAGCCTGAACAAGAAAAGAAAACATGGAAGTTTATCCACGTCGATCGATACTGGAAGCACGTTGATCGACGCAGCTTCAGGACCCACATCGATCGATGCGGCTGGTGCGTCGATCGACGCAAGGAGGCAGGTCGACTCAAATGGTTTGTCGATCGGCACGGCGCGACGTGGAAAAGGGAAGGCTATAATTGCAACCACGTTGATCAACGCATATCCTGCGTCGATCGACGCAAGTCTAAAGCAATAGCCATCTAACTCCGATCCGCCTGTTTTGGAACTCAAGACACTCCCGGTGCATCTCAGGTATGTTTTTCTGGAATCTAACGATGCTTACCCTGTTATCGTCTATGCTTACCTCACACAGGAGAATTGGATAAACTGCTGCGAGTCCTACGAAAATACGAGTCGGCCATCGGATGGACTTTGGGAGACATCAAAGGGATCAGTCCTTTGCTATGCATGCACAAAATCATCTTGGAGGAAGACACCAAGCCAAAAAGACAGGCCCAGTGACGACTGAACCCAATCATGCAAGAGGCCGTAAAGAAGGAGGTCCTGAAGCTCCTAGATCACGGGATGATCTACCCAATTTCCGACAGTAAGTGGGTGAGTCCCACTCAGGTAGTAGCTAAGAAAGGAGGGATGCAAATCATAAAGAATGATGATGGAGAGGAGATCGCGACAAGACCAGTCACTGGATGGCGATTCTGCATTGACTATCGAGCTCTCAACACCGCCACGTGCAAGGATCATTTTCCTCTTCCCTTCATTGATCAAATGTTGGATAGATTATCTGGTTACCCCTTCTATTGTTTTCTTGATGGTTACTCAGGGTACAACCAGATTGCTGTAGCACCGGAGGATCAGCACAAGACCGCATTCACCTGCCCCTATGGAGTGTTCGCATACCGACGGATGCCATTTGGGCTTTGCAATGCACCGGCGACCTTCCAACGATGCATGATGGCCATCTTCCACGACCTGATCGAGGATGTCATGGAGGTATTCATGGATGATTTCTCAGTTTTTGGTAGCTCATTCGATGTTTGTTTGCAGAATTTGGCTACTGTACTGGAGAGATGCACCGAGACCAACTTATGCCTCAACTGGGAGAAGTGCCATTTCATGGTGCGCGAAGGGATTGTGCTAGGACATAGAGTTTTAGCTGAAGGATTGGAGGTGGACCGAGCCAAGGTGACAACCATTGAAAAGATGCCACCACCAGCAAGTGTCAAAGCAGTTCAAAGTTTTCTAGGGCACGCCGGATTCTACAGGAGGTTCATCAAAGACTTCTCGAAGATCTCTTGGCCCTTGTGCAATCTGCTGGAAAAAGATGTGTCCTTTGCCTTTGATAAAGAGTGCTTGCAGGCCTTTGAGAGACTGAAAGAGGCATTGGTGACTACACCGGTCCTGACTTCTCCGGATTGGAGTGAGCCTTTCATCTTGATGTGCGACGCCAGCGACTATGCGGTAGGAGCAGTTTTGGGGCAGCTGAAGGGGCGACTCTTCCATGTCATCCACTACGCCAGCAAGAGCATGAATCCGACACAATGCAACTACACCACCACAGAAAAGGAGATGCTCGCAGTAGTTTATGCCTTCGACAAGTTTCGGTCCTATCTGATAGGTTCGAAGACAATTGTCTACACTGACCATGCCGCCATCAGGTATCTGTTCGCAAAGCAAGACGCCAAGCCCCGATTGATCAGGTGGATACTGCTGCTACAGGAGTTCGATTTGGAGATCAAGGATCGAAAAGGGAGCGAGAATGTGATTGTTGATCACCTGTCACGATTAGAGCCACCAGTCGAAGGGGATGACCAGCAGACGAGGATCCGAGAGACATTCTCTGATGAGCAGATCTATGCTCTTCGGGATTTCGAAGAGTTGTACGAGTCCAAGACACCATGGTATTTCGCCAACTATCTGGTGGCCGGCGTTCTTCCACCGGATTCCTCCCCCTATGCAAAAAAGAAGTTCCTGCATTACGTCAGATTTTATTATTGGGAGGATCTCTACCTTTGGCGTTGGTGTGCTGACGGCATCATTCGCCGCTGCGTTTCTCATTCCGAGTGGCATCAGATTTACGAGGCTTGCCATTCATTTCCTAGTGGAGGCCATCATTCAGCCAACCGGACTGCTTTCAAAATCCTGGCAAGTGGATTCTATTGGCCTTCCATTTACGAGGTCTGTCGTGGATGGATTACGAGTTGTGATCGTTGCCAGAGGATCGGCAACATTTTGCGGAGGGATGAGAGATGCCACAGACCCCGGTCATTGAAGTTGAAATTTTTGATGTGTGGGGGATTGACTTCATAGGACCTTTTCCGCCATCCCATGGGTACTCGTATATTCTACTTGCGGTGGATTATGTGTCGCGATGGTTGAAGCCATTCCAACGACTACCAATGATTCGCGAGTCGTCATCAACTTCTTGCAAAAGCTAGTGACCAGATTTGGGATGTCGAGAGCTTTAGTAAGTGATGGGGGGTCTCATTTTTGTAACAAATGGCTTGTTTCTCTCCTTGCTAGGTACGGAGTCAAGCATCGAGTTATTACCCCATATCACCCTCAAGGGAATGGGCTAACGGAGCTGTCCAACCGCGAGATCAAGCAGATATTGGAGAAGACGGTGAAGCAAATGAAGGATTGGGCTGTGAAGCAAAGGAAGGATTGGGCTGTGAAGCTCGACAATGCATTATGGGCATACCGCACCGCCTACAAAACTCCCATTGGGACGTCTCCATATCAGTTGGTCTTCGGAAAATCCTGTCATCTCCCCATGGAGATGGAGCACAAGGCATGGAGAGTGGTGAAAGAGCTGAATTTGGATTGGAAGATGGCCGCAGCGGATCGAGCTATGGCGCTGAACGAGTTGGAGGATTTTAGGGATGAAGCATACGAGAACAACGTCATCTACAAGACGCGTGCCAAGAGGTTCCACGACAGAGGGATTCGCACGCATGTTTTCCACTCAGATGACAAAGTTCTTCTCTTCAATACCCACCTTCGGTTCATGCCCGGAAAGCTCCAATCAAAGTGGGCAGGTCCGTACACAGTAGTCTGTCAATTTCCAAATGGCGTGGTAGAATTGGTTGATCAAGACGGCAAGACTTTCAAGGTCAATGGGCAGAGACTTAAACCGTACTACACTTCACTTCAAATTGGTGCTGTGGAGATGTACTATTTGAATCGCCCATGAGACACAGGTATTGTCAAGCTAGCGACAATAAACCAAGCACTTGTTGGGAGGTAACCCAACGATTTACTGCTTTCCTTTTCTTTAATTTTTGTTTTTTCTAGTTGAGTCAATAGGAATTAGAACTTTTCACTAATTTTCAAATTCCAGTGTTTTTGTTTTTGTCCAGGTCTGCATCGATCGACGCCAGTCTCATGTCAATCGACGTGAGTTTCTGGTCTGCATCGATCGATGCGGAACCTGCGTCGATCGATGCACTCATTTCATACACGCGGGTAAGCGGGTTTAAAACCCCTTTTCTTCATTTTTCTCAACACAAACACACACACACGCCGCTCCACTCCCACTGCAAAACACCAACCCCCTTCGAAAATTTCTCCATAACTTGCCACTACAACTCAAGGTATGCATCTTAGACTCCTCCCCTTCGATTATTTCGTGCTTTTTGTCGAATTTATGCATTAAATTGATAAATTTGGACCATGGTGCCCTAGTTTCAAATTTTGCTTATTTGGACGATTTCCTTGCACTTCTTGCTCGATTGTTCGATATGGGTCGTAGTTCTAGTTGATGTGATCATCATATGAGAATTTGTAGTCATGGAATTGAATAACTTTGATTCTAGCGTGTTTGGGGATTTTCCTATTTTGCTTTGATTTCTTCTTATTTTTATTTGGGTTGAAATTGTTTTGTTTGGGGACGCATTTTGATAGCAGTAGGTGTGAATTGAGTACTTGTTGAGTCAATTTTATATGGGTAGATGCAATATGAGGTTAATTGTGAGATTTTGATATTGTTGCTTTGGAAATTTTGTGAAGTAAATGAAGACATGATGACAGTTTTTCCTTCTATCCCTGCAGAAACAAATGGCCTTCCGACCAATTTTCGCCAACCCAGAAGCAGAGCAGCTCTACGTGAAGCTGAGTGGTCCAGACTTTTGAGTCAGACAGACTCTCTACCCATGCCCGGTGATAATGGACAAGCAGGGAATCCGGGGTGATGTTGAGGCCCTGCTGGAGAGAGCGGGATGGAGCACTTGGATGACCGAGCGGTGGCCAACATATCCATCGCTCGTGCTGAAATTCTTTGCATCCCTCCACGTCTACGAAGTTTAACCAGAGGGTGAGCCAACAACCATCGATTTTCAACTTCTGAACCAGTACTACGAGATGCCGAGAGATGTGTTGGATGGCATTTGGGGAGTCCCCAAAAATGGGTTAGGCTTTTTTCCCAAGGATTTCAACATAGTCAAGTTTTGGCGACAAATCGCAGCTGAAGCAAAGGAGAATGCAAGAGAATTCAATGTAGGAGGCATGAAAGCCTCGTCCATCGACAACCCCGTGTTCCGATATCTTCAGCGGTGCATGGGGGTGTCGATCACCGGCCGCCATAAAAGTGCAAAGGTGCGGTTTAGAGAGCTCTACGCCCTCTACTGCATGTTGACAGAAGACAGCTTCAGTTTTGCCGCCCTCATCATGGACCACTGGAGGCGACAAGTGAAGGCCGGCAAGGGGAACATTTGGAGCGGGGGATTGATTACCCCGATTACGGTGCATGTGGGTATTGACTTGACCGACATTGAGAGGCTTGAAGACAGCAAGGGACTTGGCACTGCACGTCTGGTGCAGATGCAGATGATTATAGCCCGAGAGGGTGGATGGTCGCTACGGATGTCCAATGGGGACAAGTTTCTGAAGGGATTCGTGAACTGAATCACGAAGTCCGTTTGCCAAGGATCGTTAATTGGAATATCAAAAATAAATTCCTATGCCTATGAACAATCCTAGCATGCTCCTATATTATTATGCATAAGAAGGTTATGCGGAATACCTGGATTGAAGAACGATGAAGAACGCGTGCGTAGAGATGCCCTTTGATCTTTCCCACGCACCAAGATTTAATTTCCTAACAGATTGAGGAAATTAATCTTAAGAAAATAAATAATTATTTTCAAAAATTAAGAGGAGAGAGAGAAGAAGAATCCTCCTGATCTGATCTTCTGATCTGTATCCCAACTCGATCTGAAAATCTGGTGAAGATTATCTATCAGATCCTTTGCCCGGTTGAGAAGCAGAATTTCCTCCTCGTATCAAGAACTCACTCGATCACCACAGCTCCCAATGCTCTGGTTTGCTGTGTGCAACTTGTGATCTTATGAGTAGTAGGTGTATTGAGTTCTGAGGAACTGAGGCCTATTTATAGGAAATTCTAGGCTTCTATTGGGCTTGAGTTATTATGGGCCAGACCAGGGACCAGAATGCAAATAGCAAACAAGGCCTATCAATTAATTAATTCTCATATTCAACCCAGAATATAATTAATTAATTAATATTGATTCATGCCACCAGAGAATCAATACTATCCTACCTATTTGCTACCACGTTTTGAGGAACGGGTTGCATTGGACTCGGTTTATCCCCACATTTAAGGTTACAGACATTCGTTAATTAATTTAAGCTCTGACAAGCTATTTAATTAATTAACATCTTTAATTCCTGAATCAATCCACTCAAACCTTTTCACTTATGCTTGAACTTAATCAGCCTGCAGGACTTTAGCATAACGAACCTTTTGAGCTGTTCAGGGAATGTCACCATCCTATACTGGATGTGGTTACCTAGTTCAGATACCAGACAGTCATACACAGATTGATGTCACCCAAGACTGCAGAAGAACAGGTTCAACTAGAACCTTTTCTACAACTCAAAGTGACATACAATACATGTATACTTCTGTATCCTCATATAGGTTTAAGATTCCATCGAGTCATAAAGATCTAGATTCTTTTAATGTCAGATAAAAGAATCGATCTCGACTTAGGTCCTCATCAATGTGCACCCCACACCAGCATACCAAGACATCCAAGACAAGATGCTTATCCGCATATGCTGCAGCCTATACTGACAGTTTATCCTGGAACTGTCTCAGCTGTGATGACTATTTATATCTCGCTAGGTTAAACGATCCATACGATCTTCCGTGATCTTCTACACACCGTATGATCTCCCTATCGATGAGATAATAGGATAATTGTGTTTGCGACACATGTTTGTTAATTCAGACAGGAGATGAACATACAACAATTATGATTCCCAGTATATTAACCAATAAACCTTGTACATAATATACCAATCATAATGCTTTCAGTATATAAATCCATCAATCTCCCACTTATACTCAAAGCATTATTCATTTGCTTTCCAGAGTATAACGCGTCTAAACTAATCTAGCTATTACATCAAGCATTCTACGTGGCTAGCTTTGCCCTCAGCCCAAGGCTACGTACATGCATCTCATAAACCTTCTGAGGCAGAGCTTTTGTGAATGGATCCGCTAGATTATCTTTCGTATCAATCTTTTCTATCAGCACATCACCCCTTGCTACGATTTCTCGTATAATATGGTACTTCCTTTCAATGTGTTTTGTTGCTCTGTGAGTTCGTGGTTCCTTAGAATTAGCCACAGCTCCCGAGTTATCACAATACACCGTGATTGTTCTAGGTAGCTTAGGAATCACGTCCAACTCCAGAAGGAAGTTTCGAAACCATACCGCTTCTTTCGAAGCTTCAGAAGCTGCCACATATTCGGCTTCCATGGTGGAGTCCGCAATGCACTTTTGCTTTGCACTCCTCCATGATATGGCCCCACCTCCCAATGTAAACACATAGCCAGAGGTGGACTTCTTTTCATCTCGGTCTGCCTGGAAATCTGAATCAGTATAACCCACAGGGCACAACTCATCACACTGATAAACAAGACAATAGTCCCTTGTCCTTTTCAAGTATTTGAGTATGTGCTTTACCGCGGCCCAATGCGCCTGTCCAGGGTTAGACTGGTATCTCGCTACCATGCCTACAGCAAAGCAGATATCTGGCCTCGTACATAACATTGCATACATGAGGCTACCCACGGCCGATGCATACGGCACGTTGCTCATCTCATCTTTCTCCTTTTGTGTCATCGGACACTGATCCTTGGAAAGATGTATGCCATGTCTGAAGGGTAACAGACCTTTCTTGGCATTATGCATGTTGAAACGAGCAATCACAGTATCCACATATGACCCTTGAGACAAGGTCAGCATCCTTTTATTGCGCTCCCGCAATACTTTTACCCCTAGGATGTATCCTGCCTCCCCAAGGTCCTTCATATGAAACTGCTCGGATAACCACCCCTTTATGCCCGACAATACTTCCACATTGTCGCCAAATAGGAGAATATCATCTACATAAAGTGCAAGGAATACTACGCTTCCGCTGACACACAGACGGTACACGCAACTCTCGTTTGAACATTGTGAGAATCCATAAGATTTAATCACTTCATCAAAACGGAGATTCCATGACCGTGAAGCTTGTTTAAGTCCATACAGCGACTTCCATAGCTTCCACACCAAATGTTCTTCGCCCTTCTGCACATAACCTTCTGGCTGTTGCATATAAATGTCTCTACCTTCTTCAAGGTACCCATTTAGAAACGCGGTTTTGACATCCATCTGCCAGATTTCTAGGTTCTTATGTGCTGCTATGGCTACGAGTATTCGAATGGACTTAAGCATGGCTACCGGTGAGAAAGTCTCGTCATAGTCTACACCCTCTTTCTGACTATAACCTTTCGCCACCAGCCTTGCTTTGAAAGCTGTAATTTCCCCATTCGATCCTTTCTTTCTTTTGTATACCCATTTGCACCCTATGGCTTGATGGCCATCTGGCAAATCAGTTTTCTGGTATACATCCATAGCAGTAATGGATTCTATTTCAGAATCCATGGCGATCAGCCATTTGTCCGCATCTTTATCAGATACCGCCTCATCATATGTCCAGGGATCGGTATCATCTAGTCCGTTTTCTGGGATCAAGTCAGAAGACTCTCCCACGAACATATACCTCTCGGGTTGGTGACTAACCCTCCCACTGCGACGAGGCATCTGAGTTGTGTCAGTAGTTGGCACAGTACGCGTTTGTCCCATACCTTGCATTAGTGGCAGTGTTGGTATATTCTCACCTGTTACAGGTGGATTTACCACTACACTGGGTTTTCCTGATGGAATTGCTTCTTTATTCTCAAGCTCGTGGAGAATAATTTCACTCTTGGATCTGTGGTTTCTTACATATTCGTCCTCCAAGAATCTCGCGTTGGTACTGACAACGACTTTCTGACTCTCTGGATAATAGAAGTAACCACCTTTCATTTGCCTGGGATATCCTACAAACAGCATCAGCTTGCCCCTGCTTTCTAACTTATCAGGTTCCTTTGTCAGCACATATGCTGGACAACCCCAAACCCTCACTCTGTTCAAACTTGGCTTTCGCCCATACCAGAGTTCCAGAGGTGTTTTAGGAACTGATTTAGAAGGTACCAGGTTAAGCAAATAGGCCGCTGTTTCCAAGGCATATCCCCAAAACGAAATCGGCAAGCTTGCATAACTCATCATCGACCTGACCATTTCCAAGAGAGTTCTATTTCTTCTTTCCGCTACACCATTTTGTTGAGGGGTTCCTGGTGCAGTCCACTGGGATGTAATCCCGTTATCTAACAAGTACTGCAAGAACTCGTTGCTGAGGTATTCCCCACCACGATCTGATCGTAGTGTCTTGATAGTCTTACCAAGCTTCTTTTCTACCTCAGTCCGGAATTCTTTGAATTTCTCAAAGCATTCAGACTTATGGCGAAGCAAATAGACATATCCGAATCTTGAGTAATCGTCAATGAATGTGGCGAAATACTCATAACCTCCACGAGCTTGCGTGGACATTGGTCCACATAAGTCAGAGTGGATCAATTGTAACACATCCTCTGCTCGAGACTGACTTGCCTTAAAAGGCCTGGTCGTCATCTTTCCTTCTATACAGGACTCACAGATTGGATGCGGTACCACTTGGAAGGAATCCATGAGCCCATCGCATGCTAATCTTTTAATCCTCTTTAGATTGATGTGACCTAGTCTCAAGTGCCAGAGATATGTTTGATCCTCATCGGAAGAAAACTTTCTCTTTAAATGATTATTATTATTAGATGAGTTTGCAACATTCACGGAAGATTTATGCATACAATCAATGATATAGAGAGAGTCAATCAGTTTGCCATGACAGATTACACCGTTATTACCAATGATAGAAACTCCACTATAAAAAATAACTGAATATCCATCAGAAAATAACTTGGAAACTGAAACTAAGTTCCGCCGAAAAACCGGCACATATAAAACATCTCTCAAAATTAGAATATTGTTTTCAAAGCATAAAGTAAAATCTCCAATGGCTACTGCTGAGACTCGTTCTCCGCTGCCCATTGAGATGGTAATCTCGTCATGCTTCAGCTGCCTTGTCGGCCTGAACCCCTGCAAAGTATAACAAACATGATCAGTAGCTCCAGTATCCACTACCCATGAATGGGTAGAAACTGATGCTAAACATGTTTTCGTTATAAATGCACATGACGTACCTTGTCTACTCGTGCTAGGCACTAGACAATCTACTTCACTTCGCTTGCGTTTGCATGGCCTTGTGATAGCCTCTGCCTGATCAGTCTCTTCTAACCGCTTAAGCAATTCCTTTGCCTCAATCATAGTCTTATCAAAGACCTTCATGAACTGAGCAAATTCTGAAGCTTTCTGGTCAGATTCCCATCGTTCTAGTGCCAAGAGTAACTCTGGAAGAGTGTACTTGCACCTGGCACCAAGGGACTCGATGAAATCACCATAAGAATCAGAGAGAGAGTGCAGGACGATATTGACTTTAGCCCGACTAGTAATTCGTCCACCTCTCTTTCTGTACCTTCTCATGATTTCCATCATGCTGTCAAGATGCAGAGACAACAAACTCCCATCAGTTATCTTCTTGCAGACCAGGTCTTCCACAAGACTGTAACTGACAGTTCGTCTCACCTTCCCATATACCCTTATTAGATCTCTCCATATCTCAACAAAAGATTGGTACTGATCGTATTTAAGCCTTAGTTCTCTGGATAGAGTTCTCTTAATGAGAATGCGGGCAAACTCATCAGAGATCTTCCATCTTTCATAGAACAGTCGCTCATAACCAGTGCAATTCCAATACTTGGGAGATAAAGGATCCATATAGAGTATACAAGAATGATTTGCAATGTGGAGTATTTCCATGAAGCAAAACTTCCACTCAGGAAAATTCGGACCGGTTAAGGGATTTGATGTCAAGAGATAAATGATACGATGAATAGACATATCTGAAAACAATAAATTAAAAACACCAATTAAAACATAGTCGCAAAATATTGAAACAATTAAATATTGAAACCTTATGATAAAGCAATATTAATGTTTCCTCCAATTTGCCCAAGTGTTACTATTGCAAGCCACACATGTGGACGTTTACAACAAAACACCTAACCAGACTGCATCTCTCAATTCCAGTCCTTTAATTCCAATCCATGCCCGGGTTCCTTAGACAAATGGAATTAATAATTGGAGACTAACTTAAGACCATATTATCCTACTGAGCAGGGACTTCACATATGAGTTATACTCTGGACAATATCTAAGCTAGCTTACCACCAAAGCCAACCCTCCCATATAAGGACACACCCGATTCCTTATAATAAGGTTGTCTCATTTAATTCAATCCCTAGAGAACTCATGAAAATTCAATACGCAAGCTACACATGTAGACGTTTACGCATGAACTCCCACTTCTCAAATGAAATAAATGTTTGTTTTAAGAAATCCTATCTATTAGAACTTATGAACAATAAATTAAGTAAGCTACACATGTAGACGTTTACCTAATAAATTATTCACTTCCAATAAAGGATCGCTTTGTGGAGGTCTCAGTAAATTATGAGCTTAGTAATTTTTAGTTCATAAGGTTCAATTGCACAGATTATTTTATGTAGCCATAATTATAACATTGCTAAAATTCTATCATGCAAAGCATGAACCCCGAATTTATAGTCATAATTAATTACATAAAATAAATCACATAGCATGCTTTAAAGCTGTAAATAAAAGCAGTAAACGTGCTCCTATTATCTACAACATGCTCATATGCTGCGCAATTAAATTAAACACATACATCATGCGAAGACAAATAATAAAGCAAATAAAATTGTCCTCGTGGCCCCATGATATAAAACAAAATAAATCTAACTATTACAAGTTGGAATTTATTTTTACAGATCTTCGACTGGGCTCCCACTACTTGAATTGAGATCTGGATTTATTTTCTGAACTTGGGCCTCCAAGATTTGATCCATCAGAAAATTGGACAACTGGGCTGGTTAACAAGATCGCGGGCCTAGGCACACATTGCAAGCCCAATAGCCCGCGAGAACTCGGCCCGACGAGCCACCACCGGTGAAATACCATCGCCGGCAACCCGTCGTCGTCGTGAGGGCTCTCGGCATGCACAACAGCCATGCACGTACGTGCATGGATGAAGTCCGCAATACCGCCTCCTCCGACCGTTGCCCGTTTCGCATGCCGCCGCCCCGGCTTGCCCCGACCGCTGCCCGAACTGCCGTGCACTCCTCTTCTCCTTCACCGGCCTCCGTGACTCGCCGGAATCGCGCAAGGATCGAACTGGGGTGGCGCGAACCACGCGAAAAACCCTAGGGTTTTCCGCATCCGGTCGCGCGCCCAGCCGACGTCCCAGCCCGCGTCCCCGACCACCGAGCCACCGCCGACACCACCTTGCCCCGCCTGCCGACGCCGACCGAGGGAGGAGGACGGCCGCCGGCGTGCACAGTGCCGTGCAGGGCTACCGCGCGCGCGCGAACCCTAGGGTTCCGCCGCGTCGCGCGCGCCCCCGTGCGCCTGTCCCGCACGCCGCCGCGATCCGCCGCCCTGCCTTCGCCCCTCGCGTCGCAGGCCTGGCCTGGGGCCCCGCGCGCCGTGCCTTGCGCCGGCCTTGGCCGCGCGGTCTGTGCGCGTGTGCGTGCGCGGCGCGTGCGAAACCCTAGGGTTTCAGCGCCACTGCTGCCGCCGCCGTGCACCGCCACCGCGCGCCGTCCCGCCGTGCGCCACCGTCGACTGCCGTGCATGGCCCCCAGCCATGCCGGCCCTGTCTCGTGTTGTCGCGCGGTCCTTCGTTCTTCATGTTCTTCGTGTTCTTCGTTCTTCATTTTACAGATTTAATTTTTGAAAATAAAATTACATGGAATAATTCTAATTACAATCTAAAAATTCTAATCTAACCACGGATTTATCTCGTGGGTGAAAAACGAATCCATATAAATGGGCGGATTAACCCGAGGAACCACGAGGATGAAAAACATACAATCAATCCATAAACCATCCATTGCATGCAATCAATAATAATAATCATGCATGTTCATAGGCAATATTATTTTTTCCGATAGAGCCAATTAATTAAACCTGGCTCTGATACCAATTGAAGGGATTCGTGAACTGAATCACGAAGTCCGTTTGCCAAGGATCGTTAATTGGAATATCAAAAATAAATTGCTATGCCTATGAACAATCCTAGCATGCTCCTATATTATTATGCATAAGAAGGTTATGCGGAATACCTGGATTGAAGAACGATGAAGAACGCGTGCGTAGAGATGCCCTTTGATCTTTCCCACGCACCAAGATTTAATTTCCTAACAGATTGAGGAAATTAATTTTAAGAAAATAAATAATTATTTTCGAAAATTAAGAGGAGAGAGAGAAGAAGAATCCTCCTGATCTGATCTTCTGATCTGTATCCCAACTCGATCTGAAAATCTGGTGAAGATTATCCATCAGATCCTTTGCCCGGATGAGAAGCAGAATTTCCTCCTCGTATCAAGAACTCACTCGATCACCACAGCTCCCAATGCTCTGGTTTGCTGTGTGCAACTTGTGATCTTATGAGTAGTAGGTGTATTGAGTTCTGAGGAACTGAGGCCTATTTATAGGAAATTCCAGACCAGGGACCAGAATGCAAATAGCAAATAAGGCCTATCAATTAATTAATTCTCATATTCAACCCAGAATATAATTAATTAATTAATATTGATTCATGCCACCAGAGAATCAATACTGTCCTGCCTATTTGCTACCACGTTTTGAGGAACGGGTTGCATTGGACTCGGTTTATCCCCACATTTAAGGTTACAGACATTCGTTAATTAATTTAAGCTCTGACAAGCTATTTAATTAATTAACATCTTTAATTCCTGAATCAATCCACTCAAACCTTTTCACTTATGCTTGAACTTAATCAGCCTGCAGGACTTTAGCATAACGAACCTTTTGAGCTGTTTAGGGAATGTCACCATCCTATACTGGATGTGGTTACCTAGTTCAGATACCAGACAGTCATACACAGATTGATGTCACCCAAGACTGCAGAAGAACAGGTTCAACTAGAACCTTTTCTACAACTCAAAGTGACATTCAATACATGTATACTTCTGTATCCTCATATATGTTTAAGATTCCATCGAGTCATAAAGATCTAGATTCTTTTAATGTCAGATAAAAGAATCGATCTCGACTTAGGTCCTCATCAA
Source organism: Plectranthus barbatus (assembly GCA_026898455.1). NCBI lineage: Eukaryota > Viridiplantae > Streptophyta > Magnoliopsida > Lamiales > Lamiaceae > Plectranthus > Plectranthus barbatus. The sequence goes on along the minus strand of JAPKLW010000065.1, from coordinate 435,008 downwards.
TGTGCACCCCACACCAGCATACCAAGACATCCAAGACAAGATGCTTATCCGCATATGCTGCAGCCTATACCGACAGTTTATCCTGGAACTGTCTCAGCTGTGATGACTATTTATATCTCGCTAGGTTAAACGATCCATACGATCTTCCGTGATCTTCTACACACCGTATGATCTCCCTATCGACGAGATAATAGGATAATTGTGTTTGCGACACATGTTTGTTAATTCAGACAGGAGATGAACATACAACAATTATGATTCCCAGTATATTAACCAATAAACCTTGTACATAATATACCAATCATAATGCTTTCAGTATATAAATCCATCAGTTTCCACTCCCTCAGCAGGATCTCACTCATGTCACGGACTACCACTTCCGCACCAACTGGTTGATCAGCACCCCCGCCCACATGCAGCTTATGATCGGACCTAATGGGGGAGCCAACACTTCTCATCTCGGTCACCGACCGTGCACCCGTGCCCGTGAGGAGGGCCGATGGCAGCACCGCTGTCTGAATGCCGAGCAGCCGTAGAATTCACCTCCAGCAAACAACGAGGAAGAGGCACCCGATAAGAAAGAGTACGAGGAGAGACCCGGCGAGATTCCATAGTGGACAGGTGGAGCCTCGACCAACCACTTTCTGGGAGAGTCCTCCTCTACCGGAGTGGACCTGGCCATGCTCTATCAGTTCATGCAGCAGTAGGTTGCCGAGATGCAGCGGAGCGCACCCGCTAGGCCGAGTTTCGCCGGCATGTAACTACCAGACTGGAGACCATCGATGGTCAGATACAGTACCTCCTGTTGGACTACCAGCTGGAGTCCACCTACACGCACGGACTTTGGGAGTGGAATAGGAGTAGCCAAGCCCGACAGAATGCCGATGAGGAGATGGAGGACCCTCCCGAGGAGGAATGAGGTACCGTTTATCTTTTCCTATCTAACTTTCAAACTTGTCCACTCCTTTGAGTGAAACAAGTTTGGTGGGATGAGGATGGAAAAAGGAAACGTTTTAATTTATTTACTGCTTTACGTTTTTATTTTCTTTTTAGGATTTAGTAATTGCTGCATTTTAGGATTTTGCATTTTTGCACCATCACCATCCTTGTTCTTTTGCTTCAATGTGAACAATTGCTCTCTGCAAGGCTTTTTCACTTTACTGGTATTTTGAATTCTTGATTTGTGATACTAGTTCTGAATTGTAGAGTCTCGAGAATTGTTTTAGGAGCTTTTGAACATAGGTCAGTCGGAACTATTTTTGATTATGTTGGTGTTGGGAAATATGACTTGTCTTCCCTTGTATGAGAATTGTTGATTGATAATCGAGATATTTGCTGATTAAGAATAAAATTTTGTGTGATAGAGTAGCCAATGATAGAAGCTATTTTGCTTGAGGAGTTGATCTTTGAAATATAAATTCTTGCTTGATAACTGTTCAAATTGGGTAATTATTGAGGAGTAACAAAAAAAAAAAAATTTAACCCTGTGTGAAAATTTGAGCCTCTTTTTCGTTTGATGAGTGACAAGGTTTTTTAGACTTACTTCCTAGAATTTGACAAATTTCTCTCTTGAGGTTGCACTAAGTGTGGTAATAGGGTGAAAATAATTTTAGGCATGTTCTTTCGTAGCCCATCTCCCATACACTAACCTTTAATTTCCACTTGTAGCCCCTTTGAGCCTTGAATAAATTTTCTTTGATTAGAAGGGTTGATGAATAAGAGGATTATGGTTTATTGGAAGATGTGAATTGTGGGACTGTGATGTGAGTTCATGTGCAAAAATAAGGGTTCCCATGGGTAAATTAAAAAAAAGAAGTGAAAAAAATATAAAAAAAAAATTCATATGCTTGTAAGTTTACGAAAGTTTAAAATCAGTTCTAAGGGGCCCTGAAAATTATAAGGAAAAAGAGAAGGAACAAGATTGTGCATAAGAGAAAATTATGTGGTTACGGTATGCTTGGGTCTTTGGGTTTTAATTGCAATATTTTGAGTCACTTAGCCAAATGCATCGCACCTTTTAGGTAAGCCACATTACAACCAAAATAAGACCTTTCTGATTCCCTGAAAAGCCACACTAACAAGCAGTGGAGAGAGATGAGAAATTTGTCAAACTTATGGTGAGGTAAACTAAAACCTTGAGTGAGTGAAACACAAACCCTTTACTTTTTGAGCGATGAGTGCAAACACTGACCAGTGAGGTTCCTCCTCAATAATTTAACAATGAGAATTTGTTTGGAATGCATGATTTATGTGAATAAGTGATGCTCGGATAGTGAAAGACGCTTGTGAGGCATTGCACACTTGTATCTGCATGAGATGTGATTTCTTATCTGTGAATTGATCGAGGACGATCAATGGTTTAAGTTTGGGGGAGTTGATAAGTTAGCATTTTTACCAACTTATCTTTGGGTTCTTTGACTATTTGGGTGATGTTTGAGTAGATTTTTGTGTTTTCTTGTGCATGAAATGGCTTTGGTACTTGTAATGTCGTGGTTGATGAATTATGCAAGTTTATGAGTCGAAAACAGTGAAGAACGAAGAAAGGCTCGGATTACAGATCTGCATCGATCGACACAGACCCGTGTTAATCGATGCAGTGGCTTGATGGAGCGATCGACGCAGAGGTAGACGCAGACCCGCAGAAGCCAAGTCCACGTCGATCGACGCGGCCCTTTCAAGTATGTCGATCGACGTGAAACTTGCGTCGATCGACGTGGATTCGAGAAGTCCTTGTTCGATTCTAATTTGAAGATTTAGATAGATCTAATCCTAGAAACTATATGATACATCTATCACCACTATTTAAAGCCATGTAATTTCGAATTTTTAGTGTGCTTCATTCCAGAATTCAAGTTTTTTTAGGGATTTCAAGCAGCATTAGTTTTATGATTGAAGACAGATTTTTGTGGGAATACATTCAGACCCAAGTTTTTATGCAATTCAGGTTTTATTTATCTTTGATGAGTTTTACTATGAATATGTGTAACTAAACATCTTTCAGATTCTAGGGTTTCGAATTATCAAGTATGCATGTCTGATTAATTGAATCCAATTCCCTTTCCCATCGTAGTTTGTGAATTCTGTGCTTATTTATAATTTTAAGTTGCTGGCCACTTCTTAGGATTAATTAGTTGAGAATTAGAGACGTAACTATGATAGTTTTCAATGGGAAGAGTTTTTCACAATATAAACTGATTTCTTGTCTGAAAAGAAGGAAATAGATTATAGGAATAAATCTGTAGGGTTTTTGGAGTTAATTAATTAGTCTTGAGACCGACAGCAGATAGATAATTAATTAATCAACTTTATGAATTGTCCAACAAAGAAGTTCATAATATTTTTTTGATGTTTCACTACGAGTAGGAATTAAATTGGGAATCGATCGATTTGTCCATACATGTCATACTTGATAGGTAGATAACCCTGGAATCTGTGCTTCTCATATCTGAATTCATCAAGCTTCTTTATTTTTCGTTTAAATTTTAATCTGCAAGCATTATGATTTTTCGAAAATAAACAAAACCAAATTTGATTTCCCCTAACCAGTATTTCAAGAAACTACGTTTTAGTACTTAGGGTTTTTCGTTACTTCTTTCCCCTGGGATTCGATAATTTTATTTGCCACTATATTATTAGCTTTGCTAAGTCACTAGTCGAATAATTTAGTGATCAATGTGCTGGAATATCTTCTCCAACTCTCTTACCCAATCCTCTGCAGTGGCAGGATCTCCTGTCCCGTTGAAAGTGGGTGGCTGCTGCTTGCGGAAAGTTTCCACAAGCTTAAAGGCTGAAGTAGCAGGTGCCCTCTCAGGTGGGGGTTGGTGAGGTGCGCCCTGTACTGTCACACTGTCTTCGTCAGACAGTATTTCATATTCTTCAAAGTCATGGAGGATAGGAACCTCCTCTAGGATCGGGGCCTCGAATTTATTTTGTGGGTTTGCTCTCTCTCGTCCTCTGCCCTGACCTCGGCCTCTGCCCTGGCCGCGGCCTCATCTACGTCCTCGACCAACGTTCTCCATAGTTCCTGGTTTTCTGCAACGTCATAACCAATTAGAAATGACATAAATAACTTTTAGCGGACAAAACCGCAAAAAAAAATCAGCATCTAACGACATCATCAATTAACAATCTCATAGTGATAATCACACATACATTCATCCACAATGTCATAATACAACACCACCTACAAATCGTCTTTTCTTACCAGTCTGCTACATCATAAGATACATCCATAACAAAAGTACAAACAAAAGAAATACATAATCCTCCCACAAGTACATAAACATGAATACAACACATCAACTATATCACATATCAGTAGGACCACTCGGAGGGATCCTCTTCCTCCTCCTCTTCCTCCTCCTCCTTCTGCTTCTCTTTTCCTTTTTTCGGGGCAGCTACACGCTTACTCCCACTTCTCTCTGAGTTACTTGAGATGCAGATCGGTGCATATATAGTCCCATATCTACCAAATGTATCCTCCCATCCACTCTCGATCGGTCTCGGTAGATACTCTGCATTAGGTATACCTATCTCCGATGCCGGCTTAGCCCGACTGGGCTCCCCGACACACTGTGGTGAGGGCTGAACTGGTGGTGCAGAAGAGTCGAAAAACCCTGGTGTCCCAAAAGGGTACGAGTACGGATCATAGGCTCCCATCTGCTGAAACTCAGAAGGAGGTATAACCTGAGCCAAAGAGGGTGAGGGTGGTACTGATAGGGTCCTCTGCTGAGCAACATCACCCGCCGTAGATGACTAGGTACCCCTAGATGTAGAAGAAGGTGGGTCCCCATCGGAGACCACTCTCCGAATCAGCACTGCCATAAATGGTCGAAAACTCCTAGCAGTGCCCGAACGACTATCACAATGCAAACTAACCAGATTCAAAACCCACGTAGTCTAACGGTCATGCATCAACTGAAGGGTCATCTCCATCGCCTCTGCATCGGTGACGCCATGATATCTCAGTCTCTCCCATAATTCCTGACACTCTATCAAAGTAGTTGCAAGATTCTCCTCTTGGAAAGGAGGGTGGCTCCTGAACTGCCGTACTAGTCTCTCCTTAGGGTCCATCCGTCACACCAAGAAAATGGTCAGTATCATAACAGTCATCAAAATGCAACATCACAATGCATGCTCACACATCCTCAACTCTGTGTCTCGGTGGCATCATTGTCCTCCGACACACCATGTCGAGGTTTCTTCGGATCCTCGTGCAGACATACTGACTCAACTCGAGTCTGACTGCATCTGCTAGGCTCGCCGTGTGCATTCTGCACACCTAGCTCTTTGACTTGTAGTTTCCACAAGTCAACTCACTCTGACTACTAAACCTACCAAAAGGATTAGAAAATTTTCAATTTTCACACCAACCAAAACTCAAGGTTCTAAGGTTTAGTCAACTACGGGTGCCGTTTCACGTCACCCTCAACAACATTAATCCCAACCAAACTCAACGTCATTTTAAGTTCATCAAGTTAATGCTTTTTAAAGCCCAACAGTTAGTCAGTCGGTCCTGATCCATCCTAATCTAACCTCCAAAGTTAGTTCAAAATTTCAATACTTCCTTACGGCTCAACTCACAAATTAACACATCTTTTTAAGCCATAACACAAAAATTTACATTTCTTGCAACACATTTCAAAATCAATCATTTTGAAATCATAACTTCACAAGGTCACCTCATCGATGCCAAAACCAAACAGTTTCATCAAATTTTCATAACCAATCAATTCCTTTCCAATCAAACTTCACAGACCAGCTAGTACTCCCTATACTAGACAATTCTTTCATCAAAACCAATCAGTGTCAACACACATACTTGACAAGAAATCAATACATATTTTCTAGGAATCATTTCAAATAAATTCTCGTTCAACACATGAACTATTTCCAAAACATTTTACTCTCAATCAATCATGCTATCATTTCGAAATTCCCTTCAACACCAACACTTTAAAGTGACCCAGTCACTAAACAAATTTTGGAAGCAGGTAATTTAAAACTTTAAAACATACCTCAGGTTGCGCAGGATGGAGCGGGGTGTAAAGCACGAGCAGTCCTTTCAATCAACCCCCAAAATCAGAAACGTTTTAAAACTTGCAGTTTTCAATACAGTTTTAAAACAATTTCAAAACGGCTTTCAACAGGGTTTCAAAACAGTTTCACAACTGTTTTCACAATGGTTTCCAAACAGTTTCCAAAATTGATTTCAAAACAAACCTGGCTCTGATACCACTTCTGTAACGCCCCCAACTGACCTTCCCAACTTTGGGGCGCGCTACAGTCGTGGTCAACGATTTTCAAACATAAACCAGCGGAAGACTTTAAAAAATTTGATATAGAAATTTAGAAAATAACATTTAAACTTCCAAAAGTTTCACCATCATTCATAACAGCAAAAGAAAAGAGATAAACATGCATTTATTAAAACATTCAAACACGGGAAGGAAAGAGTTCAGAGCGTGGAGCAGCAGTGTGTGCAGCGTAGTGGAGATATGCATATGAAGATGCATATCTCAGGATCTTTCAAAATCTAAACAAATCCTGCTTCGCTTGTTTACACCCCGCACTTCCATCGTCGCTGTTCAACCTGCGCATTTTAGAAATAATACGATTGGCTGAGTACAATTGTACCCCGTGGAAACATGCCCGAAATTACAGTTTAAATAAGAATGCTATGCAACTCACACAGATAAACATGGGGTTTTGTTGAAAGAACCATGTTATCTAAATCATTTTATTTCGCACGTGCTATCTAACATGTTATTATATCTGTTTACCGTCGTGTAACTGGAAGCTGGCCCACTTCCAAGTTATGATGAACAGTTGGGAATGGACTAACCACTCTACCCACTGTCATCAATTTGTGCACTAGTCTCAGTATAATACCTTGAGACCCGATCGATTAGCAAATACCAATTTATTCTTCAAACCAACAATCTCATAAGGCTCCCTACCTTAATTCACAATCTATAAGGCACCCTACCTCACTTCACAATTTGTAAGGCACCCTACCTTACTATTAATGAGTCTTAGCACAGTAAAATCCTGGATCTGTACTCATTAATTAAACTCTCTGTCGATAGGAATCGGCAGAGGAACATATATAATAGCACAAAATAATTTTGCATAGCAATCAGTTAAAACAAAACATTTTCACACATTTTGAAAATGAGCATGAAGCTCGGAGAAGCATTTTCTTTTAAGGAATATAGTTCCCACCTGTGTTATGCTTACAGATAATAAAGATGGTCTTGTTATTCGTGTAGATTAAGCTGTTTCCCGTTTAACTTTAAATCCCCTTCAAAATAATCACAACATATAACTAATTAGGATGGAAGGTCTAAGTATTTCTATCAGTCCTACTGATAATACTTGACGAAGTCAGGATCTAGGACCGACATCAAACTGACAACTGTCAAACATTAACATGCTTTCACTTCACTCGATCAACCATCACTCAATCAATCCACATTTGAAAGTTCAAACACTTAATCATGCCTCGACTTGTACTTTAATCAAATAAATCAAATCCCGACTCTCGATTTCATAAACCAACTTCTATTCATGCTTATAACATTCTTGGATAATCATATATTCAACTTAGATATCGAAAACAACTCGAATCGGATCAAAACGGATAAGAAAAGCACGTTTTCTCCTTCCTGTGCAGCTGTGTCGACCGGCATGCCTCTGTGTCGGTCGACACAGCCATGTCGATCGACACAAAATCCCTATCGATCGACATGCAAGCCCAGCTCGACACACACACCATGTCAACATCTCGCGTTGATCGACACGAGCACATGTCGATCGACACGCGAGTGTCGACCGACGGCTCTGCGTCGACCGACGCATGTGTGTCGATCGACACACATGTGTGTCAGTCGACACACACGTCGGCTTCTCAACGTGTGCGCGGCTGGACCCTGTAACTCCAATTTTCTTGCTATTCAAACAAAACCAGCATCTAAAATCCAACCTAGCATGCTCCTACAACATCCTAGAACACGAAACATGCTTCGAACGATCAAAAATCATGCAAAAATTGGCCGGCAAAATAATGAGTCAAACACTCACCGGAGAAACTTTCTCACGGCGGTGCTGTCGGTTTTCGGCGTCCAAACCTGAGTTTCTTCGTACCCGAATGATCCCTACAATGTAAGGAACACAAATGTATCCTCAAAACATAATTTCATCGGCTTAAACTCCGGATCTCACGCCGATCTAAGTTTTACAAGGGTTTAGAACTACTTACCTTCACAAGCTCGTAACTTCCTTGATACTCAACGATACGGTGCATGTCTTAGCTCTTTAGAATTCTCGAACTACAAGCTACGTGGTGGTGGTGGTTGCTTTGCCGGCGATGGTCTGTGGCGGCCAGAAAAGAAGAGAGAAGGTGGTGCAGCGAAATGGGGGTACGGGGTTGGTGTGGGGAGGGTACGGTGGTGTGGTGGTTGGAGATTAAAGTAAATGAAATAATTCTTTACATTTTGTTTTTATTATTCCATCCAAAATTTCCCACCTACCTTTCCAACTATTACACCAATCCAATTTAATACGTGGTGATATCTTGATCACGAAACAAATTTCACCTCCACCTCAATCGTGTATAAATTCCTCCGCTAATATACAACTTCTCGGGTTTATAATTTAAATTGTATTCTCTCGATTAAACATGCAATTATATAGAAATGCTCCATTTAATTAACCCGTCTTGTTCAATTTCGTCCCAAAAGCAAACAAATAATTAATTTGCAAAAATAATTATCCTTTTATTTAATTTAATTAAGCATAAATTAGCTTAATTAAAATCGGGATATTACACTTGGAAGGAAGGCCAGAAGAGTAAGGGTAAAGGTAAAGGTAAAGGTAAGGTTGATGAGGATGAGGTCACAGAGAAATGGAGAGATTACACATGAGTATAGTTCCCTTTTCCTGTGCCCATGCCACCACGCCACGAGGACCCAGGTACAGTAGATGATCCCGGGAGATTACGCATTGGTGGCCATGAACCGCCAAACTTGCGATCTGTCGGGCCCAGCCTCCGTCGGTTGGTAGGGAGCTGCTGCGGCGGCGGCGTCTCACTCATCACTTGATGATGATGCATCATCATAACATTAACCACCAGTAAGAAAACAACCCACAAAACATACATTGATTTATCAGTACTCCAACTCATCATCATCATTTTCATGTTGTTGCGATGAAAATTATAATTAGGTATGCGTGGATAGGGGGTATTTATAGCCTTTCAAAGATGATCCGGTTGCCGATCGAGGATGCATGGCCAGCCCACTAATAAAGTGGGATATTTACACTCAAAAAGTCTCAACGAGCATCACAAAATAAGAATGATATGTTCATCAAATTTATCATTTCAATGTGAAATATGGTTTAGTTAATTTTTTTAGACAATTTTTAAAACACGAGAGAAAGCAATCAAAGCAGCATTCAAATTATCATATTATTAAAACAAGAAAAAGTTTTGGTTAGAGAGGCTGAAGGTTTTTTTTTATTATTATTATTTTTTAAATTGGGTATCTAATTTTAATTGGAAAAAATTTTAAATATTCAAGATGTAACACCTCCCCTCGGGTCCTGGTTACACCAACTCCACAAGGATTGGTGTTAAAGGAGAGGTCTGGGGTTCAATCCTCCCTCTCAACAACCCGCTGGGAGTTACTGGCACGCAGTGTTTCAAGACCAGAGAAGGGTTGGGGTGTATTGGGCTGCAGACCTGACACAGCCCTGAGGGGAGTCACTGGCACGCAAGGTGTTTCAGGACCCGAGGGGAGGTGTTACACAAGAAAATTAAACACATCATGAAAATATCTAAAACATTAAACACATTCAAGAAATACTCATTTTTAACTTTTTTTGACATTGGCATTGTTTTTTATTAATTACAAGAATATGATTAAAATTATGATGAAGAAATCATCACCAACAATCACATCACCAAGTTTTTTAATACTCCCTCCATCCCGTAGGAGTAGTCCCATTTCTCTCGGGCACAGTTACCAATGTTTGTGAGTGTAGTGAAATTAATATTTTAATGGTGAGTTTGAAAAAGTTTGTCATTTTAGGAAATGGGACAAACAAAAAATGAAAATGAGACTACTTCTATGGGACGGACGGAGTAATTATTAAGTTTTAATATGAAAAATAAAATATAAAAATATACATATTTAATATATATATATATATATATATATATATATATATATATATATATATAGAGTAGTAATTATATAATAAAATCTTTTCCCATATTAAATGAGAAAGAATCTGGATCCTTTATTTTGTTGATCCAATGGTTGTGATAATTTAGGATTTATTAGATAAATAAGGTAATTAAGGTATCTTAGTAATTTAGCCTTTAAATTTTAGTAACCGTCTTCTCTATCTTTAGATCTAAACATTCTCCCTCTTAATTTTCTCTTTCCTCCCATTATAATCAAACGATAATATCTTTCTCGATTCAAATCTATTTTTTACGAATCATATATCAAATTAAACGTATTTTTACGATAATTCATATGATATCCATATTGAATATGTTACATTTAGAAGATTCGCACAAAAAATCTTGATTTCATATTCACCTGCTATATGTTCTTCATTATATTTACGTTCAGGATAAAAAAAATGCATCAATTACGCATAAAAAAAATGTTCCCAAATATTTGCATTTTTTTGCATCAGATGATGCATTCTTAACTTGAATTAGATGCATTTTTGTATTCATATTGAGTGCATTTTTATCATTGATTATATGTTGCAGTTTTATGCCCAAAATATTGCATTTTTTACATCGAACGTATGCATATTATGTTTTATGAACTGCACGAAATGAAATTCTTGAATATATATTTTTCACATTTTTGCCCTTGAATGCTAGATGGTAACACAAATAATGCACCAAAATTTGGACGGATTTAAATTGATCACATGCGTGATTTTTATCTTTAATGGTCCAGATTTATTCTCATTTAGCAGAGAAAATGAACACAAAGTGTATAAATTGTTGGTCCCAAAATTATAGAGTAACATACTGATAACTCTCGTAAAGAGTTATTATTTCTACTATAACTTGGTTAATTATATCATGAATTTGATCAATTTAGTAAGATAAGTAGTAGATTTTAGGTTAATTAATTGTTATGTCTTATCTTTGCTTATTAGGAGGTGTTTAGCTTGATTTATTTATTTTTTTGCAAAGAATTGTTTAAGTGTTGCCGCAGGTAATATTATGCTGGAGCTTAACAGTAGCATGTCGAGGAGAAGTTGTTACTGCAGCATGGGAACCGCATGGCTAACTTCCTGAAAAAGCAATTCTGGGACCACCTGCAGACAGGATCTCTACACTTTTCAGATTCTGTCTCAAAAGCTGGACAGGTGTCAACCGTGTGAGCCACCAGAGTTGGAAGGCAAGATGGAGGGCCACGTGTAGAGTGGAGATGGAATTGAAGCTGAAAAAGAGGGAGATATTTTGGAAGGAAAAAGGGAGGATAGACACACGGACAATATTGGAAAGAAGGAGTGCGTGCGAGAGAAGATAGTGGAGTTCGTGTGCGATCGAGGAAAAGAACTCAGTGAACAAGGATTTTGGCTGAGTTATTTTGGTTTTTGCAAGTTATTTTCTATTAGAAGATGGTTAGGAAAATAAACATGATAGTTGTCTTCTATTTTCTTGTTTCGAATATGAGCTAAAACCTTTATGCTTGGGTTGTTGACTTGCTTATCTATTTGAAAATACATTAGAGTGAGTTCTTATTTCAAATCTGATGTTTGATCATGGTTTTGGTTTGTTTGATTCTTTGAGCACGACAGTGGAAAAGAATTTCTCACTTAGAAAGACCGAAAGGAGATCTAGGAAGAGGGAATCATGATCAACCTTATTTCTTGTGTAGACATATGAGGAAAATTAGGCTTGTTGAGAAACCCCTGTTCTGTTTTATTGCATCTGAACCTTATATCTTGCATAGACATATGAAGATTGATAGGAAGAGGCAGATCTAGTAGAGTGAAAGCCTGCTAGGCACTGTTGATAGGTTACAAGACTCAGAGATGATGCATGAACCATGCTCTAGCATATAAGATAGTGGATAAACATAAGTTGACAACCCGAGTATGTTTTCTCCCATTGTTAAATCATATTTCTGAAGTTTACATGATCATTGTTTGGGAAGAAAAGTTGTTAATCATATTAGCTTTAATTGGTCTCATTATATACTCGTACTTGCAATTTTACATTCGGAAATCATAACACAAACTCTTATTTACAAGCAATATTTTGTGCACGGCTTACTTTCACTCCCTTGGGTACGATATCTGGACTCTTGGTCTATATTACTTGATTGACTACGTGCACTTGCGTATTAGACTGTAACACATCACAACACACAACACATACGCAGTGGAAAATATGAAGAAAATAAACAAAAGTTTTGCTCCTCTGTTCTCATAACTGACTGTGTCTGGTCAGTTCTGATTATCAAAACTGGTTGGGCAGTCGAATCTTTACTTAGTTGATTTCGCAGTATATACACCAACAACTTAGAAAATTGTTGGGTTTAAAAAAGAAACAGAAACCAAAACAGAGCAGAGAAAATAAAGCAAGTAAAAGACACATGATTTTTGTAGTGGTTCAAAGCCAAATGCCTACTTCCACCTTTCAATCGTGCATGTTGGAAATAACTAGAACTCATTGCAGGGTCATGTAACATGATCTATCGCAGTCGCGGGCAGCTCTTCCGTCCACCGGCTGTGCGGTCTGGCCTAGTCCTCTAGGAACTTGCTCTCTTCAGTTGATGTGTGAACACGTCGCACAGCCACCAGCTGGAAAAGGGTTGGATGATTGAGTTCTTCCCACAACGTAGTTGGTTGGGTGGTGTTCCGCCTGAGTTTCTGAAGGAGTGAGAAACTCAACTTGGACTCTTACTTAGAAAGTAAGAACTTCGGAAGTACCTCTAGCAAGATGCTAAGAGCCTCGTGTAAGAGATACATGGGAAGCTACAAGACCTTTAAGGGCCTTAAGCTTGAGAGATTAGAGATTGTAACATTAATGGATAGTCGGTTAGAGTGGAGATTTGTAATTCATAATTTGTTACTCGTCGCTCATTTCTCGTAAACTTCTCTCTGTGTGCATTCGTCTCTATTTATAGGCGCATGCCTTGAGGAGATAGAGATCTAGCCGTTTGAGATAAATTCAAATTCGACCAATGGAAAATTCTGACGCAGTCTACTTTCTGCACTACAGTACCGTACGGAGCACTGCGGTCTACCTTGTGTTAGAACGACTCTTATTTCCCAGTCTTAGGAATCCAAACTGGTAGATTCCTAAGTGACTTGGTCTTTGTCTCTGAGTGAAGCAGACTTGTAGAAACCACCATCTTCAAGTCAACTAATTAAAAACTTTTGGCTGGCACATTCTCTTTGTCTCTTTGTTTGGTCTCACCAGTTTCATTCTTCTATGAACTTAGGAAACTCTTTTATGATCTTCGCTACTGACAACTTGCCAGTTTCCAGGCACTTTAGCACTTGTAGTCGGTGCTGGCTTCGAGACCCAAACTTGTGAGACATCTAGCTCCTATTACTACTCGATAATCTCGTACAGGACATCACAAGTTTTTGAGCTAAGCTCACAACTAAAGACTTGCCAGTTTTATACATTTTAACCGACAACTGGTTGATTTGACACATCAAAACATAATAAAAAAGGAGAATTATAACGTAATTCCTGACAATTTCCCCTTTTTGATGTTGTTAAAACAAACTCAAAAATTGGCTAGGGGTTTACAAAAAATTTTCTAAGTAAACTATACCCACTACAAGAGAAAAGTTAAACAACAACGGTTAAAAAGTATTGTCGTAAGGCATTTAGAAGTGTTGTCGTAAGTGGTGTTGTCGTAAGTTGGTGGTGAAAGCTAGACAATGATTTTACGACCGTTGTCGTTTCTCGAAAAGACAACGGGGTTAAAAATGTTGTCTTTTAAATCGTTGTACTTTCTCCAACATGAAAAAAAAATTAAAATGGAGAAGCAAGGTATTGATCCTTGTAACTCTCGCATGTCACGCAAGTGCTTTACCATCTAAGCTACATACACAAATTATATTTCTTCTATATAATTTAATATTATAATTATTTATGTATTTTTAATCTAACTCAAATAAATTAATACATGTTTGTTGTCATTTCATATTTTATAATTAATCTAAAAATCGAGGTATTTTTTTCACACTTCATGTATTTCTTTAAATAATCATTTTAATATATTTAATTTCTCTGAGTTATTAATTTAAAATTCGCATACCCACACGTTTCAAAGGTATTTCAAACCCATCATATTTTGGTTACTGGTAGGATGATTTTACCACAATGCACAATTATTATTGTAGTAGCTAGCAATATTGACAAAATCTCCTACTCTCTAATGGTGTTCTATTTTATATTTAATTATCTTATATCCTCAATTTAGTTATTATTTTTACAAAAATAAAAACTAAGTATAATACAATATAAGAAAAACTATTAAATGTTCCCAATGTATCGTTTAACTCTTAAAAACATTACGAAGTATTTTTATCAATTAAATAAAAATCACTAAAATAAAAAAAATTAGATTAACAACACACAAATGAAACTGTTATCTTTTCGAAAATAGACAGCACGTAAACAACAATAGTAGAGTAAAACTGTTGTCTTTTCTATAATAGACAACACCTAAACAACAACAGTAGTGCAAAACTGTTGTCTTTTTGATAATACACAACACGTAAACAATAATACTAGTGTAAAATTGTTGTTTTTTCGATAATAGACAATACGTAAATAACAACAGTAGTGTAAAACTGTTGTCTTTTCGATAATAGACAACAAGTAAACAACAACACTAGTATAAAACTGTTGTCTTTAGCGTATTTTTTAGCGACTGTTGTCTTTTCGATTATAGACAACACGTAAACAACAACACTAGTGTAGAACTGTTATCTTTTAGCATTTTTTTCTACTAAAAGACAACACTTTTATTTACAACAACACTTTTTTAGTCTACGACAACACTTTTCAATGAAAAATGTTATCTTTTTAGTGTTGTTGTTCAATATTTTTGATGTAGTGACCCCTTAGCACAGTCTGCCCTAAAATAAAATATTTCCCCTCAAAATGATGAGGTAATAAGAAGATATTTCTTGATTAATTACAAGGCGAATATAAATGGAAAGATTTCGAGCAAACATACCAGATTTTGAGATTGGCACATGTCTTTGTTCGCTGTCTTTGCTTTTAGTTCTTAGAGGTTATTTTCTCATCTTCTTCTCCGTGGAACTGATTGAATCAGTCTTCATATGATGTCTTCAAGATAGAGAAATTTCTAATCTATTACAACTCAATTAACTTATACAAGGTTACAAATGTGAAAATACTCTACCCAGGTCATAAGTAAGTTGGGTGATTCTAATATTGGTTCGACTCACCAAAACATCCTAGTGAGAAATTATTTCCCCTATTTTCGCACACTCACTCACTATTCCCAATTTTTGGTGACTTCGAAACCAATAGGGCAAAAAGAATGGGGTTACAAGTTTGTTAGTTCGTTGATGAAAACTGATTTTCCCCCTAAGTTTGTGGCCCCAAATCTTCCCCCTAAATAGGACGAAAACTTATTTGCCCCCTAAGTTTTTGACGGGTAATGCTGGTATCTCCCTTGTCGGTACTGGTTTTGGTAGCCTCCTCGGTTCACGTAGTTCACATCGACTACGGGATCAACATGTGCAGCAGCAGCAACAAAAACATTAGCAGTTAGTTTCTCCATCTCCCCTTTGAGCTTCTCAATCTCCATGTTTCTCTGAATGACCACAGATGGTAGGAAGAAAGTAGAAAGGAATTCTGCTCGGAGATCATCCCATGTCCTGCTGCAATCTAGGGCCGTAAACCACATGTGAGCCTGATCCCGCAGTGAGAATGGGAACAAACGGAGATGGATTATGTCGTGGCTTACTCCGTTCTACTTGACAGTGTCACACACCTCCACAAACATCCTGAGGTGAGTGTATGGATCCTCCACAACTCGGCCACCAAATTGGTTTTGCTGAACCATCTGAATGAGACCGGTTTTAAGTTTAAAGTTATTGGCATTGATGCCAATAACAAATCCCTTATTACCGGATTGCGATCAGTACTTCCTCGCCATGGCATCGGGATCTTCATCATCGGAGTCCTCTCTTCGCAGTCTTTCTCTCTCCAACTCTCTTTCCCTCCTTGCAACTTCATCTCTTTTGGCTTCCCTTTTTGCCATCAACTGTTTGATCAATTCTTGCTTCTGATTTACCTTTTAAACAAGCAAGACGACATTCCTTGTCGTGATTTGAGCATCCGGATCCTCCAAAGGTGGCATATTCATGTCATCTTCCTCATTCTGATTCTGTTGTGGCTCCATGTTGATGATTGTTGTTGGTCACGAAATAAGAGAATATGTAATGCAGCGGAAGTGAGTTTAGATTGCACTTGTTCTTGAAACTGACCGAAACTCAGTTTCGGGTTACTAAAAGTAAGTTTAGCTCAGATAGTTAATAAGTAAGTTTCACATGTATACACTTCAATACTTGGCTAAGTATTGAAGGTTTCAAAGTAAGCTTGATAAACTTAAGTTGCAGAAACTTAAAAGCAAGTAAACGACTCAGGATATTACAGTGGTTCAGATTTAATATCCTACGTCCACTCTTCTGAACTTAATCGGGAAATCCACTAAGTATAGTTACAAGCCTCCTTACGATCTATAAACAGCCCATCGGCACTCCGTCCTTCGGTTTGCTATCATCACTCGCCTAGGAACTCCTTGTAGACTTAGTCTTCAGATTGAAGTGAGGAAGCACCCCGCAGCCTTCTTCCCGGTGGATTAGATGTTTACGTGTTCTTCCCAGAACTGAGTTTGTTGGCTAGATGCCTGTGAGTATCAATGTTCCAGAGTAGAACACTGACTGCTATGAATATTACTTTAGAAAAGTAATATTCACCAAGTAGATAGCTTAAGTTTTAAGCTTAGCCTCGTGCTTTGAGCCACGTAGCACGGAATGATTAACTTGAGTTAGAAACTTAAGTCTCGTGAGCTATCCGCTTAGCTTTTCACATGTTCAGATGTTGTTCTTCATTCGAAATGTTGAGCTATTTATACGAGATTCCTTGGATATTTGAAATTCTGCCCGTTAGACACATTAATCCAGTCGGTAGAGACATGGTGAATGTCGTCCAATCATAGCCCATACATTAGGTCTGCGCTGCTCTGCTCTGCCACCTGCTTTCTGCTTTGGCAGTGTACTTTCCACCAACTTTGTGTCAGACTAAGTTTCAGTCCGAGGAATCCAAGAATGGAACATCCTCGTACTAACTTTTACTTAGCAAATATTCATCAAGTCTGACTTCAATTTTCCCTGTGTTGCTCGTGCTTTTGAAATAAAGCCTCCATACTAACATTCCATAGCCAGTATGGACATCTCTTATACTGACTCTCCAAAGTCAGTATGGTAGCCTCTATACTGACTTCCTAAGGTCAGTATAGGCCATCGCCATACTTACTGAAAGTAAGTTTTACGCACGAACACATCTTCAAATCTCGAGCATCTTCGTGAAATCTAACAATTTCCCCCTTAGAGATTGAATCTTTGTAAGCTCGATCTTCAGCAACTAAGTTCTATTACAACTTAAACAATCCTATACAAGGATTACATTTTTGAACTCTAGAAACTTAGTGCTAAAGTAAGTTTTGACATATCGAAACATCAAATTAAGGACGGAACTAAAACTTAGTTCCTAATAATTGTGTTGTTCTTTTCCTTGCTCTTCATTTTTCTAATTGTTGCCTCGATTTCTGGATCAAAGACTTCAAGCGGTTTCCCTTGGGCCCTCGTGTTCATGCAAAAACTTGAGAAAAGAGATAAACTTGAAAAATCAGGACGCGAATGAGTTTTCTGTGTCGATCGACACAAAGGATGTCGATCGAAACAGAAGTCGTACCCCAACAAAACTCATGCACACGAACAGGAAACACAAATAACAATAAAAAACTCAATCCAATAAATTTAAAAACAAACTAGTAACAATATAAATTCTAACAATCCCCGGAAACGATGCCAATTTGATCGCTTGTAAAAACTACAAGATAAATTGCAGTAAAATAGCGGCAACTAAATTTATAACTTAGATGTCGAACCCACAGGGAACGTATAACAAATCTATCTTATGTGCTAGCCATGGTTTTCAAATCTTATTTGTTTGAGTACTTGAAATCAGGGTTTGGTTTTTATAAAATTAAAGATAACAATGACAGGAATTTAAAGGGTTTCAAAATAATAAATAAAGAGCACAGATTCCGGGGCAGATATTCAAACTATCAACATGCATAATTCATCAACTCAACAATGGGAAAAATCAGATTCAATTGGATTCAACTCCTAGTTTGGCAATTAAACCCTAGATTACTAATTTGTGACTATCTCCTCTCGGTCTCAAGAACACAACATTAATCAATTTCAATAATTATCAGGTTTAAACCTACAATTAATTCTTCCTTTTGAGACAGAAATCAATTGCATTTAATTTCAGCTTCCTATTACCAATTTTCACCTTTCAGTCATCCAATTGATAACTACAAATCTAGATTCGATTTCATCTTTTGATCCTTCATTAAATCTAGATTCGATTACATTAACCTAGGAAATTAAACCATGCTTATTGAGTTGAATTAATTACACATGCATAAAGATCGAATAATCAAAGCCCTAGAACCTGATAAGGTTTCTAGCCACAAATCATGGACATAACAAAAGCAAACATATTATTAAAGAACATAAAATAACTTACAATAATTAAAGAGGAATCTTGAAGTCCTTAAAAATTCCAATGCTAAATTAAATTCTAAAGTAAAAATAATGCAAAGATTCTCCTAATTTTCGAGCTAATGAACTGTATATATAGAGGAGAAATTATGACTCAAAAGGTATTGGGTTTGAAATAGAAAAGATATCCAAATTGGCAGAAAATCTCCTTTTCGGCTTCCGTATCGATCGACACATTGGTTGCCGACATGGGCATCATGTCAAAGTCCACTTTGATCTTCAATGTCGGTCGTCACCAATCGTCCGTGTCCATCGACACAGGTTGTGTCGATCCACATGGAAGTCCCACGTCGAGCCCTTCTTTTCTTTCTGCCTTGGTCGACATCGACCCTCCATGTCGATCGACATGCACCATGTCGGTCGACATGGAGTTCTTGCTCAGGTTTTTGGCTTTGTCTTCCATGTCGATCGACATCCCGTGTGTCGACCGAAACAACAACTTCTCCATTTCGGCTCTTTTCATCACTTAGCCACTTTTTCGCCCCAAAACCTGCAAAAACTCACCATGGCAAGCATAACATCCTCTAATACACACTCATGCAAAAAAATAACTAATAACTAAACATAAATTAACCAAAACAAAGGAGAAAAACATGGATAAGTGAGTGTATTTACGAGCTTATCAAAGATAATGCTCGAAAAAAAAATTCATTATAGATACTGATCATGAAGAAGTGTAGAGAAGAAGGTCTATGAAGGATCAATTATCATATACAAATTTTCAAGCATATCATACAAGTGGCTAAAATATTGGAGGCTGAAAACAATCAGAACAAATAAGGCAAGATAAACTTCCACAACTTCATTTTGTATGTCTGTTGTCTTCAGCCAGCTGCTGATGAGCAAAGCACTACTTCTTGAGAGGAATGAAATCCTTCCTGGTGATTGCTTCTCCATGAACGAAGAGAGATGGTTCTCTTGTTTGGAAGATCCTCTCAAGAAGGGAACTGATGGTTAGATCAAACTGGGCATCCTTCTAAAAGGTGTCGTTAACCACAACAGAGTGATTTCGCTCTACATTCTCCACTATCTGGGAGAAGATGTAGTCGCTCCAGTTTGCCTCCACTTCATCATCGATAACCATCATGAGCTTATACTTCTGATAACTCCCTTAAGGATTTAATATTTTAGTGTTTTATTGGTGTTTTTTATTTTCTGTTTAGTGTTTGTAACCCTTTTTAGGTTGTTATTGTGTGTATTTATCTTTATTTGCATTGTGTGCCTTGAATAGTTGTGTTTTGCTATTTTTAGTTGTTTTCCAAGGAAAATGAGTGAGATTAACCAGGTTTTGAGCCAAATAAGTGAAAGAGTAATATGTTGAATGTAGTGCTAGAGCATCGGAGTGGCATCACTAGGAGCTGAGAGACTGTACCTGGGGGGACCATTTTCTGATGCAAAAGCAAAAGTGCTTTTTAGAGTTTTTCTGGTTACAGGTGTCACACGAATTTTAATGACAACACACAAAAGGCAAAAAAGACAGTACACATTTTGTTGGAGAAAGTAGGACACATAAAGAAGGAAAGAGATCTCTCCAAGCCACATTTTGGAGGAGGGAGAATCTGGGAGGCAGAACAGAGAGGAAGAAGGAAAAGAATAGCTACAGCTCGACAGAGTATTGCTGATTTTCTTGTATCTTCAATTTATGCTTTTAGCCAATAGAATGTTGGACAGCTGGAACATAGTTTTTCTTATTTATTTTTTGATTTTAAACAGGAGCTAAACCTGTTTTACATTTGGGTTCATGGGTTTGGTTTTATTTTGGATCTCTACTCTTGTTTTACCTAATATGAACCTGTTTCTAGCCGGATTTGATTTTTATTGATCTGTTTGTGTTGATTGATAACCTGCACAATTGTTTCATCCATATTTAGGCTGAAAGGCTAAATATAGGAAGATAAATCTGAGGTTAGAGTGTTGGCTATGCAGGACATATGATAGCTAGTACCCATTTTCAACAACCTGGTCTTGAATGACATGTTTTTCATATGATTTGTGGGTGTAGGTATGATCTAAGTGAGTCGACATGCTGCATTTAGTATTTGTGAAAGGTTGATTGTCAGATTCGATGCTAGTGTAATGCTCGAGCATGAGTGACATGATAGACTTAATACCCACAACCCAAATATATCCTTTCCTACGATTAATTACTTTTCTTAGTGATTTTCATGATTTATAGTGTGTTCTATTTCTGCACTTAGATGTCCATATTGTCCTTGTTATTTAAGTTCATGTTAGTAGATTTCAAAATTCAAAATATTTGAAAGCAATATAGTGTGCACGACTTGATTAGACACTCTCTTGGGTACGATATCTGGTCTCACTGATGGTATTACTTGTCCGACTATGTATACTTGCACATTGATCTGTAGTGTTTAGCAGCTCAACAACTTCCTCCCATTGAGCTCTGAAAAGCTCCTGATATCGCACACGATCATCTTATTTAAAATATCCATTAAGATAGCGTCAGTGGAGTAAGTTAAGCTTTAAGGGTTCCAATTGAAACGTAATACGTTCATAGAGTCTCCAATGTCTGTCTAGAGCTCCGGCATCTTTGTCGAGATATTAATCTATATTAACCCAGGTTCTGCTTAGACTGAATCAGTAGGTCAAGATGAGATGAGTTATTGTGAACTGTAGGTATCTCACCAAAGTGCGGAATGACTTCCTATTATCTGCATGAACAGTATTTTCATAAAACTCTGCTACAATATGGGGATAAAATTTTTGGGGTGTAGCAGTGACAAATACCATTAGAGAAGATTTCCAAAGTTTCTCGTTAATGAATTCAGGGTCATGCTTATCCTTAAGCCCTTGGATGTTGAGAAGCCTGTTGCAGCGAACTTGAAGCATTCTCTTTTGATGAGTGATAAGTTCATTATTTCATTCACCTATCAATAGATTTTTAGTTCGTTTTTATATCATTTTTAGGTGTTTTATTAGTTGGTATGATGTTCGTGGTGAGTTTTGCAGATTTTTTATGATAAATTCAACTAATTGTTGAAAAGGTGGATTTTGCAAAGTTGTCTGTTTCGACCAACGCGTGGAGCACAAGTCCGGAGACCCGATGTGTTGACTTTCGATCAAAGTCAATGCTCCATGTCAATCGATGCACCACGCGTCGATCCACGCGGAGTGGAAGATTTAAGCCCGAAGTGGAGCTGCAGAGGTCGAAGTGGGAGATCTGTGTCGGTCGACGCTGGGCATTCGGGTTGACATGCGAGACAATTTTGGCGAGATTTTTATGTTTTGGGCCCGGTGAAAGTGTGTCACATCAACCACATCAATCCATGTATAAATATAACCTAGGTTTTGATTTTAAGACTTTTTCCACTTTTTAGAATTTTAGAAAATATTTTACTCTCTAGTTTTTCTGTAAGTACCTTTGTGAAAGAATCGAGTTAAGATTTGACAAGCCTGTAGTCGAATTCTACATCATTTCTAGTAATATTTATGCAATTTAATTCCAGATTTTATCTTTTAATTATGTCTCTGTTTATTTTGACGTGTTGATAAATTTACATTCAGATTCTGGGATGATAATTAATATCTTGGATGCATGTTTAGGGTTTAAAGAATCAATTGTTTTTCCTGTTTTAAGGTTTATTAAATTTAAAGAACAAAAATCAAAATTTTACAAGAACACAAATTAATTCTAATTATTGTGATTATGAAAACAAAAATTAAGTATGATGCAATATATTCTAATTTATTTTCAAGAACAAAAATCATAATTTTTTAAAAACATAAATTGTAGTTATGAATTAATTAATTTTAATGATTACGTTTTAGTTAAAAACCGAAAAGTAATTACTACAAAATAGGAGTTCTATTGATTCAGGACCCGAAAGATAATTTAATTATCGATTTATGACCCGAAAAATCATACAATTCTCAATCCAGGGACCTGGATTGAGAATTGTTTGTTCTTTCGGGTCCTAGATTGACAAATCATCTTTTGGGTCCTGAATCGATAATTAAACTATATTTTGGGTCAATTCTCCTAAAAAATACTCCCTCCGTCCCGGTGAAGTAGTCCCTTTTCTTTTCGGCACGGGAATTAAGAGTTGTGAGTGTAGTGGAATTAATATTTTATTGGTGAGTGTGAAAAAGGTTGCCATTTTAGGAAAATGAGACTATTCTATGGGACAAACAAAAAAGGAAAGTGGGACTACTTCAATGGGACGGAGGGAGTATTACATTAAAAATTAATCCAAATTATATATAATAAATTAAGATTATAAAAAATATTAAATAAAAATTAATAATTTTTCTGATGGAACCGGGGTGGAGCATGTTTGTTTATATCCTGTATTGTTAAATCGTTAATACACGGTTAAGCTCTCATCGTCGGAGATCTGTGCTCTGTTTACTGCATTTCCTGGTAATTTGCTACTGTATATCTTGTATTGTTCAACCGATATTCTTGATTTCATCACCGTTTGCAAATGAGTGTTTGTAGTTGTGAAATCGAACATAAAAGCCTCTGAAAACGATGAGAATTCTGTGCTAGGGTTTGTGCTCCGCCAATTTTGAATTATTTGCATTGTAAATATCTAGGGTTTGAGTCTAATGCCGATTTAGATATTGCTGCACATTTGATTTGAACGCCTCTATTTTCTAAGTTACATAGAATTATTTACAATCACAGAAAGTATTCCAGCATTTCCGTTGAGCTCAGATTTCATAAAGAACAGCCAATTTGAAGTGTGTAGGAGCTAGACATTGTTAAAGCATTCTCTAATATGTAACCTTCTTATCTGCTACTACTAAACAAATTCTCTGATATGCAAAGCCTTAAATCTCAACTCGAATTCAAACTACTCTTAATCTATGTCCAATGCAATATTGTTTCATTTGTGACTCCACAAATCTGCTAGTTTACCTATTTTGATAGGGAAAATAGGTCTGCGTATGAGTTGACAGTTCTTGTGCAAAAAGACGGATATCAGGCCGTGACTTTGGGTTGGTCTGTATGCACCCCAATGCAATGGAGACGGCAAACATCACTTCCTCTGCTGTTTTTCCAGTCGGAGGTGGAAGCCTTTTATCAATCACATCCATCAAAAGCATATCCGAGTCATTGGGTAGTGTGGATATGAGGTCTCCAGGGTGCCTTCCCATCATGACTTCCAACGCCACCACTCCGAAGCTGTATTTATCACATTTCTCTGTCACCTTCATTGTGAGTGCCAGTTCTGCATTCCATAACATGTTATTACATATCTTGTTGCATAAACTTTTGCAGAAGTAGAAAATGGAGATAATTTGATTACCTGGTGCCATGTAACCTAATGTGCCAGCTGCTGTAGACCAATTTGATGAACCCGTGGCCAGTAGTTTTGCTGTGCCGAAATCTGAGAGCCTTGGCTCGAAATCTAGATCCAGTAAGATGTTATTGCTTGATACATCACGGTGTACAATAACGGCGGGCAAATCACAATGCAGGTAAGCAAGGGCGTGTGCAACTCCTTGCACAATTTTCAGCCTTGTAGCCCAACTTAGTTCGACAGACTCCATATCATCATACAAAACTTTTCTCAAGCTGCCTCTCTCTACATACTCGTAGACAAAGTATACAGACTCTTGCGTGAAGCAATATCCATAGAGCTTAACTATGTTCCTGTGCTTGGCTTCAATCAGTACACGGATTTCATTCTGGAAACTACGAATATTTGTGAGCGCCACATTACTTGAGACTGATATGTTGATTACTTTGACTGCAACAGTTTGTCCAGTTTCTAAATCAGCTCTATAAACACTTCCAGTTCCTCCTCTTCCAATGCAGTATTTCTCGCTAAAATCTTCTGTTGCTCGTGCAATTTCTCCGAATGGAATTTTCCATTCTGCTTCCCAAATTTCTGAATTTGTCTCAGGATATTCTACGTTTTTTGTCCTCCGAAGAATGAGAAATCCGGCGATAACTGTTGCCAGAACTAAGAGGCTTACAACGGTGACAATAGCAGCGACAAGAATCTTTCTCTTGTTTCCTGACGTGGAAGGCGGATGCCTCTCCCCACAAAGAGGCAATCCCTCTGCAGCTCCACATAGACCGGAGTTTTTAGCGAATGCTTCGGCTGGTGCTTTTCTGAATATATCTCCAGAGGGTATTGGACCAGATAGCTTGTTGTTGGAGAGACTGAATTCTGTCAGACTTACCATTTCGGATAATGCTGCAGGGATTCTTCCCGAAAGATTGTTATGTGACAGGTTCAGAATTTCCAGACTGGTAAGCTTCCCCAGGGATGATGGAATCGTCCCTGAACACAAATTATTGCTGAGGTCCAACATTTGTTGCAATCCCTTCAAATTTCCAAGCTCGGATGGGATGCTCCCGGATAATAAGTTATTGCTCAAGTTCATGCTCAGCAAAACTTTGCAATTCCCAAGGACTTTGGGAATACTGCTTGTGAGTTTATTTCCCGACAAATCAAGATACTGTAGGTCTGTCAGCTGGCCAATGGTTTGCGGAAGTACTCCACTCAACTGATTGTTGCTCAGATTGAGTTTAAACAGTTTTTCTAGTTTTCCCAGCTCTTCAGGAACTTCACCTGTTAACTTGTTTGAATCCAAGGCAAGAACGTGAAGTTGCGTTAGATTCCCTAGTTCAGCTGGGATTACTCCAGATATTTTATTGTGATCCATCTGAATATCCGTGAGTTGTTTGTTCAGTCCCCAACTCGGTGTAAGCTTGCCGGTGAACTGATTGTTGCTCATGTAGAGTAAAATAAGTTGTGGGTGAATTCCAAATGCTTCTGCAATATCTCCAGAAAACTGGTTGCCATCCAACCGTATTCTTCTTAAGTTGGTGCAATTCTTAAAGCAGACTGGCAACGACCCTGAAAACATGTTGTTTTCCACAAGAAAATCTTCTAAAGCAAAGCCAAGGCATAATGCTGGGGGTAGCTGACCAGAGAAACTGTTATTCGAAAAGCTAACATAGGCTAGCCGAGGACTTTTCTCTCCAAGATCACGTGGGAGACTGCCTGAAAGGTTGTTACTGCGCAAATATAGAAGCTCCAGGTTATGGAGGTTGGATATGGAATCAGGAAGCTGCCCTCTCAATAGGTTGTCACTGAGATCAAGAATCTTCAGGAAAGGGAACCCTCGATTGGCAGGTGGGATTGTTCCAGTAAGTTTGTTTGTGAAAAGGTTGAGAGTTCTGAGATTTGTGAGGCTCCAGATTGTCGGTGGTATTTCACCGGAAAACTGGTTTAATGAAAGGTCCAGCTCCCATAAACTTTTCAAGTTTCCTATCTGTGGTGGAATGGATCCTGAAAATGAATTCTGATAGAGATACAGAGTGTTCAAATTTGTAAGCAGGCTGATTTCAGAAGGAACTTCGCCAGACAGACTGGCGTTGGATAGATCTAACAAAGATAATTTGGTCAAGTTAAACAAGGATATAGGCAGAGACCCGGTTAACGGATTGTTGCCTCGAGCTAAATAGGTTAGGTTAGTGCACTGGCCAAGCTCTGGTGGAATTGAGGAAACAAAGCCATTTTTATAAAGATCCAGGTGTTGAAGACTCCTTAGTTGGCCTAAAGAGGGTGGGATTTCGCCTGTGAGTTTGTTATCTCTCAAGTTGAGATAAGTAAGACTCAGAAAACTAGCTACGAAATCTGGAAACCCCATGGTGAGTTCATTGTAATAAAAACTGAGATGCAACAGCAAAGGAAAGCTGGGAAATCTAGACCAGTCAGGAGTTTCCAAGTAATTAGAGCCGAAATCCAAGAATTGTACCTGCTGAAGATTGCCAATTTGATATGGGATTTCTCCAACGATATAGTTGTTGAAGAAACTGATGTAGTGAAGCTGAGTCAAGTTGCCGATCTCTGGTGGGATGGACTGCTCGAACAAGTTGTTGCTGAGATCTAATGATCTGAGCTCGAAGAGATTGCCAACAGCAGTTGGTATTGCCCCATTGAAAGTATTTACACTGAGGTTGAAGCTTGTAAGATGTGGGAATGAGTTGAAATCGAGCATGTCCAAAGTGCCTGCAAGATTTGCTTCAGACAGATGAATCCCAGAAACAGAGCCCTCGTGGTTGCAGCGAATGCCATACCATCGGCAGAGGTTTGTGATATTTTTGGAGGACCAAGAATTCAAAGGAGATGGTGAGGATAAGCTGCTCTTCCATGTCAGCAGAGCCTCTGCTTCAGTTGCTGTGGAGGCTGCTGTCTGCAAATGGAACAACAAAATGAAGAGAGAGAATTGGAATGATGCTGTGATTGCTTTCTTTGGTGTGGCCATGCTTGCTTAGCTGAGAGAATTGGAATGATGCTTTGATTGCTTTCTCATGTGTAAAAATTGTCTAAACAGCTTTTCCATATCGACGTTGAAATGATAAATTTGATGAATATATCATTCTTGCAAAAGATGGACATGTGCATAAAAATCAAAGATTAAACCATTAAAAAAAAAAAGAAGGTACCTAATATTTTGAGATTGCTAATTGTATATGAAATCATCCATATAAAAAAATAAATAAATGATGTGATTATATATTTCTAACATGAATTTATTGGCCAAATGTTTATTTGTCTTGGATGTTGGCGTTGAAAACTTAAAATACCCCATCCATGCGTAGCGTTTGGTACAACACATAAACTCATTTAAATCATGATGTGTGGTATATCAATATTCTTCTGAATGGAAGAATAATGGAAGACTAAAGCACTAATACATAAACCATTCACATAAAGATTTATAGTGGTTCGAGATTTCATTCGACGACCACTTTAGAACAAGTTTAGAGTTTTATTGAATTTTGTGAGATTTACACAGTATATGGAATAGTTTACTTAGATCGAGAGAACAATCTATTATATATACTGATTTGTGTTATACAAACGACTAGGAGAGAGCACCTTAAAAAATGTGAATATACCTACTGTCATCCTTCAAACAGACTTCAAGCTCTCCTCACGAGCTTTGTGTAACGGGTCCAGCGAATGACCCGCCCAACACCTTGATTCCCATATAGATCAGCCGTCCCATATACGCAACAAGCCCGAGATACCATTAGCAATCGGGAGATAAAAAGCAGAATACTAACCTGCATAAAGGATAGTTGAGTCAGTACACCGTCCGGGACTAGAGGCTAACACACATGAGACCGACTGGGACCGAGAACTGAGGGCCACGACTATTACCCCGTGACAAGCTCCCCCCACTCAACCCTGAGTTTTCCTACCACGCAAAAAGCTATTCCCACATTTTCCTTTTTGACAGCACGAGCTCGCTCCCCCACTCAAGGAGCACTTCACCCCACCAATGTCCAACTTCGTTGAGGCCACTCTGATACCACATATAACGGGTCCAGCGGATGACTCTCCCGACACCTTGATTCCCATGTAGGTCAGCCGTCGCATGTACGCAACAAGCCCGAGATACCATCAACAATAGAAAGATAACAAGCAAAATACTAACTTGCATAGAAGATAGTTAAGTCAATACACTGTCCGGGACTCGGAGCATGGGACCGACTGGGACTGAGAACTAGGGGGCCAGAACTGTCGTCCCGTTACATTGGCATAAGAGAAACATGTAGGAGAAAATAATTTAATTTCTCTTTAACTTAGTTCAATTAAATTTTTAAAATTAACTCATTTAACTCTCCAACTTAAAAAATTGACTATTATACAATAATTAAGAGAGAATAGGAGGTGTTTGGTTGGTAGATTTTAAGATTAGATAATGTAATGATTTCGAAACCCACCATTTTGTTAATCTGTATCATTTCACCGGGAATTAAATGATCAGTCCTCATATATACTATTTATATTTATATGTGATATACATTGGTATACTAAAATCATAAGTAGCCTTTCATATATTTATAAATTTTTAATAATACTTAAAAATTTAATAATTTCGTGCAACACACGAATGAAATACTAGTATTCTGTTGTGCACAAGTGTTAAATTAATTCATTAGTGCACGATTGAGATGGTTGACTTGATTTCACTAAATGAAGGGTTTTATTTTTTTTATTTTTTTTTTCCAACTTTTGATAGTGCTACTTCCAATAATAATTAGAAGCATCTCATTTGAAGTTTGATTTTTAGATTTTATATTCAACGGTTCGCTGCTAGTAAATATGGAAATTATCATAACACTTTACATGCACTAAAATGAAAAGAAAGTTAAAAAAACCAAAATCAAGAAACAAATTATGGTTTTTATCAGTTGTGCTCAACTAATTTTGGAGAATCACATTAGTTGATCCTATTTATGATCCTAATTTAATATCCCAACATGAATCCACACGATAATAACGGATATGGATTGAGGTTTATTGAATACGGATCATTATCGGATCAATTCGATAAAGACATGAAAAATTCGGATTGGGCACGGATCGAATCAAATAATTTGTTAAACGAATCGAATTCGGATCGGATAGGATATCCATTAATAAATTTTTATATTTTTAACAATTTATTTAAATACAATAATTAATAAATTAATTTTAATATATTAATTTAGGTTCATGATTCCCTCTAAAAATTCAAATCTCTTGGTTCTACATGATTTGTTATTCTTTCTTTTTCATTCTCCACCAAAATTGTATTTATTTATTTCTTCATTATATTTTTTAATATTTATTTTCTTCATAATAAAAAACTTAATAATTTTGTTTTTTTTATTTGTTTTTGTTCTAAACTTGAAGTTTATAATGAAACTGCATCAACTAATGAACTAGTTGGTGAGTTCCTCAACTTGAGTTTTGAAAGTATTCTTGATTCGCCGTCTAAATGCTCATCCATCGTCTCAATTCTTGCAATGCTACCATGATCGTTAGAAGGTAATTATTATAATTTATATTATTATTATAAATTTTAAAGTTGTAATTAATATTTTTCTCCTTCAAATTTGTAGGTGGAGTGTTGTCAACTAATTTGAATAATAATTCCATATTTGAAAATCAAAAGTTTTGTCATCTAGTATTTGAATTTAAGATCTATCTCTATTGATTTTTATTTAACGAATACGGATTAGGTTTAACGAATCCGATCGATAATGGATCCACACGACAGTTTGCTGATCTTTTGTTGTTCCTAGAGGATGCCTAAGTATGAGCTGACAATTCCTGTGCAACAGAGCGCATGTTTGGCCGTGACTCCGGGCTGTCCCTTACGCAAGACAACGCAGTTTTTACTACGAAAACCACACCATCTGCTACTCGGCCAGTGGGAGGCGAAAGCCGCGGATCAATCAGGTCCTTCAGATATATATCTGGTTCACCCTGCAATGCTGCTTTTCCTGATAATGAAGATATGAGCTCCCCGGGATGTCTTCCCATGATAATCTCCAACGCCACTACTCCGAAGCTGTAAACATCCGATTTCTCTGTGACCTTCATGGTAAGTGCTAGCTCTGCATGAGGAAGTGACTTGTGATTGTAATGATCTAATTCTTAAACTACAAATAACAACAAACTTTTCTACCCCAACTCAACCGCCACATCAACATTTAACAAATAAAAAAATTAAAAAAATATTATAAATTCTCTCTACACTGATCAACCACAGACCTTCCCAACCTCAAAAGATCCCCGGGCCCACATATATATATTTTTTTAATATTTTATTTTTGAATCAATAGAATTATGATGTATACTTTCATTTTGTTTGTTGATTTATTTTATATAAATATAATGCTAAGATTGATATATCCTTTTAAATTATAAAATAATAATAACTAAAAAATATACCAAAATTTATAATTTTTAATTATCTACAAATAGAGACAGATTTTGATATATATATATATATATATTATTTTTAAATTGATATATATACACTATATTATATTTGCATTACTCTTGATAATTAAATTTTTA
Organism: Plectranthus barbatus; assembly: GCA_026898455.1. Classification (NCBI taxonomy): domain Eukaryota; kingdom Viridiplantae; phylum Streptophyta; class Magnoliopsida; order Lamiales; family Lamiaceae; genus Plectranthus; species Plectranthus barbatus. The sequence continues at coordinate 404,262 of JAPKLW010000065.1, read as the reverse complement.
TTGCAATCAATTGTCCATTATTTAATCGTTTTATAATTTGTGTATTTTCTTAATTTAATTTTAAGTAATATTTTTATTTTAAAATTAAAATCAAATAAAAAAATTATATATAATGGTGTAGTTGGATGGTTGAGTGTCATGAATAAAATTTGCAAAATTATTGTGGTTGCGTTGTATGATATAAAAGAAAGAAATTAATTAAATATTAATGGTTGGTTAGTTGGATGGTTGCTGATAAACATAAGTTTTGATGCAATATATTGAAGGAGAAGCTAAAACCGCGGAAAATGCAGATCAGTCATACCTGGGGCCATGTAACCATAAGAGCCGGCAGCTGCTGTCCAATTTGATGAGTCAGAAGTAAGTAGTTTTGCTGTTCCAAAGTCTGAAAGCCTTGGCTCGAAGTCCAACTCCAGTAAAACGTTGCTCGTGGTTACATCGCGGTGTACAATGGGCGGGGAGCAATCATGATGCAGGTAATCAAGTGCATGTGCCACTCCTCGTATCATCTTCATCCTTGCAGACCAGTTAAGTTCAATGGCTTCCTTATCATCGGACAGCGCGTTTCTTAAGCTACCCTTTTCGACGTACTCATAAACCAAGTACATGGACCCTGCCTTGGAGCAGTACCCATAGAGCTTGATTATGTTCCTGTGTCTTACTTCTGTCAGTGTCCGAATCTCATTTTCGAAAGCGCGATGATTTGTTGGTGGAGTAGCGCTTGAGTCTGATATATGGAGCCTTTTGACTGCTACTACCAGTCCAGTTGGCAAATCAGCTCTGAAAACAGTCCCAAATCCTCCTCTTCCAATGGAATATCTCTCGCTAAAATCTTCGGTCGCTTTCACAAGATCTCCGAATGTCAGCTTCCCGTCTCTCTCCCAAATGAATGTGGCGGTGTTCTTGGTTTCTTCATCACTTTTCTCGGCTTTCTTCCGAGGGATGAGACAGACAGCAATAATGGTTGCCAAAATCATTAGGCTGACAGCCGGAATAATGATACCGATGAGAATCTTAGTCCTCTTTCGAGAACTGGAATCCCGAGATGCCTGGTTCACCTCTGCACAAGATGGTATGCCTGGTGCAGGTGCAGGTGCAGGTGCAGCTCCACACAATCCGGAGTTTTCGATGAATGCTTCTGCGGGTGCTGTGCTGAACACACGGCCAGTAGGGATTGGACCAGACAAATTGTTGTAAGAGAAACTGATGTTTCTCAGACTAATCATTCCAGACAATTCTGTTGGGATTCTACCTGAGAGATTGTTGTGAGACAGGTTGAGGATCTCCAAAACTATAAGCTTTCCCAAGGAAGGTGGAATCCTCCCTGAAAGTGAATTGTTGCTGAGATCTAACAACTCTTGCAAGCTTGTCAATTGGCCGAGCTCGGATGGGATGCTTCCAGACAAGAAGTTATTGCTCAGGCTCAAGCTTAGCATGTCTGAGCAATTCCCAAGAGCTTCTGGAATGCTTCCTGTGAGTTGATTTCCTGAGAGATCAATCCGCAGGAGCCTTGTCAATTGTCCTACACTTCGAGGGATCGTTCCGTTCAACTCGTTGTTGCTCATATTGAGGATCAGCAGCTGCTTTAGCTGCCCCAACTCAACAGGGACTTCACCTGTGCATTGGTTTGAGTCCAAGGCAAGAACGCGCAGCTGAGTCAGATTCCCGAGCTCAGCTGGGATCGGTCCAGATATTTCGTTATAGTCTATCTGGATGTTTGTGAGCTTCTTATATAGCCCCCACTTTGGTGTAAGTTGGCCAGTAAACTGATTTCTACTCAGAGCCATGAACTCAAGCAGTGGATGAATCCCAAAAGCCTTTGAAATATCTCCAGAAAACCGGTTGCCTTCCAGCCGGATTCTACTCAAGCTCGAGCAGTTCTTCAAGCACTCCGGCAGTGGCCCGGAAAACCTGTTGCCGTTCACAGTAAACTCTTCCAAAGCATAGCCACTGCACAACTCTGGCGGCAGCTCCCCGGAGAAGTTGTTATCAAACAGGCAAACATAGGCCAATTGAGGAATGTTTTTCCCAAGGTCTGGTGGGAGGTTGCCTGAGAGGTTGTTCGTAAACACCTTCAACGTCGTCAGGCTCCCGAGGCTTGATATGGACGGAGGCAGCTCCCCACTCAACTGATTGGTATTGAGATCAAGAGTCCCTAGGGACATCAAACCTCCAATGGCACGCGGAATGGTCCCGGTTAAATTGTTGGAGAAAAGGTTTAGGATTTGAAGATCTGTGAGGTTACCAATTGTTGAAGGTATTTCACCAGAGAATTTATTGGTTGAAAGATCCAAAACCCATAAATTTCTCAACTTTCCAATCTCTAATGGGATGGAGCCTGAAAATGAATTGTTATACATAAACAGATAGTTCAGATTTGTCACTAGGCCTATCTCTGAAGGAAGCTCCCCAGTGAAGAGATTGTTTTGAAGCTGCAATGACACTAACTTGGTCCAACTCGAGACGAAACGAGGCGTGATCCGACCAGACAAACTATTATCAGACAGTCCCAGATCAGCTAACCTGGTCAAGTTTGACAATGATGAAGGCAAGGGTCCAGAAAATGAGTTCTGGGCTAAAGCTAGATAGGTCAGGTTGCTGCAGAGGCCGAGCTCCGAAGGAATGGAGGAGTTAAATCCATTCATTCGAAGATCTAGCCTCTGCAGCTTCACGAGCCTACCTACAGCAGCTGGGATATCTCCTTCAAATGAATTATTGAACAGGTCAAGAATTTGTAGATTTGGAATATAGCCTAGTGAATGAAGAATGTTTCCAGACAGCATGTTGTATGCCATTCTAACATCCTTCAAATTCGAAAGCTTTGAGAGGTTTGCTGGCAATGGCCCTTCAAACTGATTGCTATTTATGTTAAGGTATTCTAGTTTAACCAAATTTTGTAATGACTCAGGAATCTTGCCAGTGAAAGAGTTCATAGACAAATCAAGAAATGTAAGGTTCAGACATCCTGTTACAAAATCTGGAAATCCTAAGGTGAGTTCATTGTAATGAAAACTAAGGTGCCTCAGCAAAGGGAAGCTGGGAAATCTAGACCAATCAGGAGTTTCCAAGTAATTAGAGCCGAAATCCAAGAATTGTACCTGCTGAAGATTGCCGATTTGATAAGGGACTTCTCCAACGATATAGTTGTTGAAGAAACTGATGTAGTGAAGCTGAGTCAAGTTGCCGATCTCTGGTGGGATGGACTGCTCGAACAAGTTGTTGCTGAGGTCTAACGATCTGAGCTTGGAGAGACTGCCAACAGCAGCTGGGATTGACCCATTGAAAGCATTTACACTGAGGTTGAAGCTTGTAAGATGTGGGAATGAGTTGAAATCGAGCATGTTCAAAGTGCCTGCAAGATTTGCTTCAGACAGATCAATCCCAGAAACTGAGCCCTCGTGGTTGCAGCGAATGCCGTGCCATTTGCAGAGGTTTGTGATGTTTTTTGGGGACCAGGAATTCAAAGGAGATGGTGAGGATAAGCTGTTCTTCCATTTCAGCAGAGCCTCTGCTTCAGTTGCTGTGGAGGCTGCTGTCTGCAAAAAATGGAACAACGGAATGATGAGAGAGAATTGGAATGGTGATTTGATTGCTTTCTTTGGTGTCGCCATGCTTAGCTTAGCTGAGAGAATTGGAATGATGCTTTGATTGCTTTCTCATGTGTAAAAATTGTCTAGAACAACTTTTCCATATTTCACGTTGAAATGACAAGTTTGATGAATATATCATTCTTGTAAAAGATGGTCATTTGCACAAAAATCAAATATTAAGTACCCTTCACCAGTGGCGGATCCAGTTCGCCTTCACCATATCATCTTTTTCCTTATTTTCATTCATTTTCTCTTTTATATATAAGAAGGGGCTATATCATAAAAAATCGGATCATGATCTACGAAAACGAAAAAAAATTCCGGCCCCCCTAAGCCCCTACATAGATCCGCCACTGCCCTTCACATTTTATACTTTTGCTACTATTTTTTCACCGGTCTCTTTTCCCTATTCAAGATTTATCAATCCTAAGTATGGATTATTTTCTTCCAAATTTTTGTCTTGAAATTCTTCTTAATTCAAATTTCATACTCTCTCTGTTCCGATTATATGGGCAAGTTTGATCTTCCACATTTATAAAAATTATTTAATATTTAAATAAATTTTTAACATTACCATTATTTAAAATATTAATTATTCTCTTATTTCTATAATATTTACATTTAATATTCTCATTTTCCAAAGTTATTCAGGGGTGTAATAATAAATTATGAGAGAAAAATAACATCAAATATAAAAATTAAATTATATAATTAAAATACCTTAAAATAGTAACACAAACCAAATAAGCATAACGGAGGAAGTAGTTTTTTTAAAACTTGGTAGCCCTTTATATTAAATCATACTTGATATTTCGAACGATGACGGTCGATTCGTATTCTTCTTTATTTTTTTTAATTGACAATACAATGTATATATTTTTTTTAATTTTTAAACAATTGCTCTAAATTAGATAAATACATAAATCCATGGTGATATTCTTTTATGGACTATAAAGAGGGAAATTTGAGAATAAAGACTGCAAAGAAAAACATAAAATGAATACACATGAATTGGGAGTACTTTTATCAAATTAAAAGAAGAATATAAACGTCAGTTTTTATTTTATCAAATTTAAACTATGAAGTTTGCATAATAGTATATTATTAATATAATTTAAATAAAATTATAACTCTTTATGTCACATTAATGGATTATGAAACTAAAATCTTATTAACACAAATAATAATCTATTATAACTAAGTAATTTAATCAATAGTAATATTTAGCTAGAGAATACTATTGGATTATGAATATACAATATTAACCCCTCATCATTCAAATAGTGTACTATAATTTTATCATGCCACCATTTAGCGCGACGAGTTAACTCTCAAAAATACTCATCAATTTATGAAGAACAATTAAACAGTAACAAACAAGTGGTGATAAAGTCTGAAAGCAAATAACTCGAAGGAGACCTACTCGAGATCGAGCAGTCATCAAGAGCCCCTTGAATTGGGCATCATAATGTTGAATGTCCCACATCGGCCATAGACCTAGGCATATACCACTATATAATAGTGGAGGTCCTCTCTCCTTACAAGCCGATTTTGTAGGGAGAAGTGGGGATTTTTACACATAATCAGGGGAAAAGCGTGAATCATCCTCCCCTCGGAAGATGGTACTTCATTAAGGATCACAATCTTTAATCTTGAAAGAAAGAAAAATCGAGGCACAAATGCGTCAAAGGAATTGAGTCGAAGTAAGTCAAGAAATCGAGCGAATGAAAGAGCACCGGAAGAAATGCTCACGCAGTTTTCATGTTTGGCCTACGTATAGTCCTTCTAATACACGAATTAATTCATTTTTCAAATCAATAATAATTTCATGAGTTATCAAACAAACTTTCACATTTGTTTGTGACTTCTACCTTACATCCATCATTGTTGGAAGTTCTCTTCTTAGGTTGTAGGAGAATTCGTTCAAAACTTGCGTCTTCCGACTTCCTGAGCTACGATTCTAACCATACCAGCAAGGATTGTATCGCACGCCCTAAGTGCTAGTAGGGAACACCCATTCAAGGAGATGACTCCAGAGGTGGAAATGTTTTATATATACCCTTGAACCTTGTGAAAATTCATGTAATCGCACATACTCTTGTTCCAGCCAAAATTAATACTCTTTTCACGATGTAAGATTTAATTTTGGAATTAAATCTTTTATTTGGAGTATAAATTGGCTGTAGTGAAAAAACTTAACATTAATTTAAACACACACTCTACATATCCTCATGAAAGCTCGAATTCATTATTTTGTCCTCGACATGTATTATATACGTAGCAAATATTCATTATATACCTAACAAACATGCATTATATAATATAATAATATACATTTATAAAAAATACTTAATTAGAAACAATTAATGTATGATCAACATTTATAACAACTACTCCCTCCGTCCCGGATCATTAGTCTGGTTTGAGTTCGGCGCAGATACCAATACGAATGTAATAAGGGATTCTAATGGTACAATTAATAAAAGTGATTAACACTTAATCAAAAAAAAAAAAAAAAAAGAATAAAAAATTCAAAATTTGAAATTTCAAAACTAGAGGCAACAAAGCAGCATAACCAACACATGAGCAGAACCAACATAGGATCAGACCCAACAAATCATCATATCCAACATGCTCGAGCAGAACCAACTTAGGATCAGAACCAACAAAGCAGCATAACCAACACATGAGCAGAACCAACGTAGGATCAGAAGCAACAAATCATCATATCCAACAAAGCAACATATCCAACATGCTCGAACAGAACAAACATAGGAGCATAACCAAGTTTTAGTTAGATATCACCTGATTTCTGGAAATTGGCATTTCCAGAAAGCTCGTAGAACCTCCCTCGTCAACCTCCAAAAGGCTCGAAGACCCTCCTCGTCTTCATTCACCATCAGCTCATCCTGTGGACCGCTCAGAGCAAACCCACCGTAGAAACCCTCATCCAACGAGTCGGGATTTGAGTTGTCGGCCCCTAACGCGTCCTCCATCCCGGCAGCATCGACGTCGCTCGAATCTGTGAAAGATGGCAACAGGAGGTACAAATCGGCGGTAGAAATAGGAGACAGAGACGACAGCGAGAGCGGCGCGTCTGATTTTTCCCTGCGGACAACGTCGTCACCAGCTACGGTGACAGAGGACGGCGAGAGAGGCGCGGCAGATTTTACAGGTGATGGAAGAGTTAGGGTTTTCGTCATTGCAAGGAGAAGAGGAGAGTGGTGAGAACGAGGAGAGCGGAGGGTGGGGAGAGCGGCGCACGGCGCTGCCGTGGAGAGATTCAGTCGGGGAAGGGTTTTCCTCGAAGATGAGAGAAAAGATCGGAGATTCACTGTGCGATTTTAGGGTTAGGGGAGATCGGAGGGTGGTGAGAACGGAGGTGGGGAGAGCGGAGGGGGGGGGGGAACGGCGGTGGAGAGAACGGAGGTGGGGAGTTTGAGATCGGAGATGTGAAATTGTCGAAGAGAGAATCAAAGAGGAGAGAATCGATGAGGAGAGAGGAGTGAGTGATGCGGCGCACACAGTAGTGTGAGGACTGTGTGTGCCGTTTTAGGGTTGGGGATGGTAGGTTAGGTTTTTAATTTTATTTTGTTAATTAAATTAATTAATTAAGAAATCATTATTTTTTGTTAATTAAGAGATTAAGATACCCTAATTTTTTCTATTTTGGGAAAACATGACTAATGTTTGGGACAAACGAAAAAGGAAAACATGACTAATGATCCGGGACGAAGGGAGTATAATATTTTCTACAATATGCAAAAATAATGAATTTTAATTTTTTTTTTTTGATATCGCAGGAAAAAATATATTGCATTTTATCTATTATATTCTACATTATATAATATAACTTCATGCATTATATAGTGCAACTTCATTCATTATATAAAAATTTGTCTACTGTTACGAGAATTATGCATATAATCACTAATTTTCATTTTTTATGATGATTTTTAAATCGAAACATATGCAACAGGGATTTCGTTTGAAAGATAATTAAATTATCTTTAATTTGATATATGATACATGAGAAAGTAATCTAAAGCAAATGAGTTATGATCATTTAAAGATTTGAGATGATTTTAGAGGAGAGAGAAAAATATTAGAAAATTATCTTTCAATGCAAACTTTATTTACTATACTATAATGTAAGTAGAATTTATTTAATCTTGAGCGTTGAATCACCAATTTAAATGATCGAAATTGATTCTTATATTCTCACGTAATCACTCCCTATATACAGTATAAACTCTATAAATTAATACTCTTGGGAACTCAAGAATTTATTGATTAAAAGAGTTATTAATTAAACTATAAATTAATAATTATTAATTTATACATTAATTAATATTTTATTAATTTATAATAAAATATTCAATTCACTTACCTTTCAAACTTCTATTTAATTTTTGTACATCAAATGAGGACCTAATTTGGAAGAGTCCTTCAATCTCTCATATAATTATATTCTTAATGTTCAATGTCTCAATTTATGGACATTAAAAAATTAGAGATGGGATTCAAGTTGAAATTGATTTCAACAAAAAACAAACGACAATTGAGTCATTTTTCAAGAAGTGTACATAAATTATTCATGTAATATGTACGTATTTATGAAATTATTAATTTATATTTTATATGGGACCTATAGAAATTATAAAAAATGTATTATCTTATAATTTTAGCGAATTATTAATTTAGCACCCTATCCCCTAGTCGGGACCGACAAAAATTATTATTTTAAAGAGTTTATTAATTAATCGAGTATTAATTTATAGAGTTTCTACTGTGTTAAATTAATTCATTAGTGCACGATTGAGATGGTTGACTTGATTTCACTAAATGAAGTTTTTTTTCCCAACTTTTGATAGTGCTACTTCCACTAATAATTAATTAGAAGCATCTTATTTGAAATTTTGTTTTTTTAGATTTTATATTCTACGATTTGCTGCTAGTAAAAATGGCAATTATCATAACACTTTACATGCACTAAAATGAAAAGAAGTTTTAAAAAAACAAAATCAAGAAACAAATTATGGTTTTTATCAGTTTGCTCAACTAATTATGGAGAATCACTGTATTAAATAAAGTCTTAATTATTTAGAATAACCATATTTTTTAAAAAACACATCTCAATTTTACCTAAATTTATAAACTCATCACAATTTTAGTCAAAAGTATAAAAATTTGCATTGTAATTAGTTAAAATTTAATTTGAAAGTAAAATTTTTGACACTTATGTTAAATTTCGTAGTTAAATTCTATTTTTAAATGAGTTAATAAATAGATATGAATCATTATGAATAAATATTGATATAAAATTCAAACAGGGTCGCACAAACAAATTCAAATAAATTTCGAATTATTTTTCTATCGTACTTATAAATTTTGAATTTTAGATGTTGGAAAAAGTGAAAAATAAAAAAATATATATACACATCACCAGAGGGACCGAATGCTACCGAATGCTATTAGAAAAAAGGGAAAACTTTTATATATATATATATATATATATATATATATATATATATATATAATATATAAATGTAAAAAAATGTGATCTGAAAATTTGAAAAAAAAATTAAAAAGCACCAGATGCCACTCGAGTGTCACTTGCTGACAACCAGTCAGTGACCCACACGGGTGCCACTGAGGTTTGCCATTAGTTTTATATAATTTTTTTAAAACTTAGATCGCACCTGGTCGCACCCGGTCACTCTCAAGCTGACCATTCTTTTTTTTATATTTTTTTAAAACACGGGTCACACTCACACTAACACACACATTCTGCACACTATACACTCTCACACATTCTGCACATATTACACACTCTCGCACACACTACATACACTCCACACATAATTTTTTATTTTGGATCCCACTCTTGGTCTCACTCTTGATCACACACTTCAACCCCTTCATATCATATTTTCTTTTCTTATTTTCATCCATTTTTTCTTCTTTTACGAGAAGGGTTAGTCTAGAAAATCTCAAATCACGATACTATAAAAATGAAAAAATATTTGGCTATGGGGGCTGGAGCTGCCCTAGCCCTAACGTGGATCCGCCTCTGCATCTAATATTATGATGAGTTCAAACAGATTGGCAGTTCTGTCAAAAACCAATGGTGTTGACGAGCTGGTTGATCTTCTAATAGATTTTCTATATCAACTTTGAGTGATGCAGAGCTTCAACTTCATGGCTCCAAGAAAATTTCTCAAGTATTCTTGAATATTTGTGGATTTGGCTCATACATTATGCCTCAGCTGGATCCATGTTGCCGAATTCGATATAGAGGAAAAAAGATGATTGAAATTGCTTACATGTGAGGAACTAAGTAGAGTCCAACATAATACTAGCGATGTCGGGTCGTCCGTCTTAGCAGATAGGGGTGATCACGAGCCGAGTCGAGCCGAGTATGGCCAGGCTCGAGCTCGAGCTCGACTCGAAATTTCTAAGCTCGAGCTCGAGCTCGGCTCGACCGAGCTTAAATTTTCAAGCTCGAGCTCGACTCGAGGTCAAACTCGTCAAACTCGACTCGGCTCGATTGAGCTCGATTATTTTAATTTATTTTAATTTTTAATTAAAAAATTATATTATTTATTATTAAATAATTAATTTATTTATAAAAATTAAAATTATATTAAGCTCGATAAGGCTCGTGAGCCTAGCTCGAACCTAAGCTCGTCTCAAGCTCGGTTTAAGCTCGAGCTCGATAAGGCTCGCGAGCTTGTCGAATCGAGTATAACAAAGCTCGAGCTCGAGCTCGACAACTACTCGAATAGCTCGAGCTCGAGCTCGGCTCGATTACTATCGAGTCGATTTCGAGTTTTTTTCGAGCCGATCCCGAGTAGCTTGCGAGCCAGCTTGACTCATGCTCACCCCTATTAGCAGATGCTCCTATCCCACATCGAACACGATTAGAAGCCAACAGGAGAGTTGTAGTATAAAATGTATGGGCCGATTATTGTTACACTCATACCTTTCTCGGCCTTTTGGCTAAGATCAAGTGTAGTATCTGTTCTTATCAGTTTAATATCTGATATGTGGGCCAATGGCCCACACGATATTAAATTAATTTTTTTGTGGGGAAGGTCCGTCAAGGTAGCTTGCTATCTGGGCCTTCAAGCGTCGCCTTTGCGTTGCACTATTGCATAGGCCTGGCGCACCCTACCAATTCCCAAGTTCAATAGTTTGAGTTTTGAAGCCCAAATTGCGTATTGAAGGAATTGGGTTTGGATATATGATGGGTTGGGCTTGATTTTTTATTGCGTTCGTGGATATCTTAGAATATTAAATATCTTATTATTTAAATATTTAATTTTCAGCAATTTGGATATTTATGGACTCATCAAGTAGAGATCAATTTCTCCTTTTTATTTTTTGTTTTCGAATTAAAATGAGGAGCTTAAGGGCATCTATCAATAATTATTATTATTTCATATTTTATAAATATTTATATTAATATTTACTATCATTTTTTATACATCCATTTAATTATTTCATATTTTACAAATATTTATATTAGTATTTACTATTATTTTTTATTCATCCATTTTTACTATTTATGGATCTCACTTGTCAAAACATTTACTTATTATCCTATACATATTATATATATATTTTCTTTATTTATTTTAATTAAATTACCAAATATTATTGGAAATAACTAAATAATAAAATTTGCTTAATTGAATTATACATTCAATTAAAAAGTTTAATATTATATTTAATTAGAATATAACAATTGGAAAAAATGTCCGTTGAAAATTAAAAATATCTATATATTATAATATGAAAATAAATATAATATATAATTTATTTATATGTAAAATAAATAGAAGAAAAAGTAAATAAAAGAATTTTAAAATTAAAAGAAAAGGAAAAAAAAAAGAGGTTGACGCAATGCCCACACCACATGCCCTACTAGTGCGTGCTCGCACGCGCCAATCAGAGCCTCGCGTGTGTCGTAGTCGCACGTTAGCCGAGCCCCACCTTTATGTAAGAATTGAAATCTTATTTAAGATCTCCATTTTCATCTCTCCACATATTCAAAATTTGATGAAGTGAAGAAAGTTTAATGATGGAGGTGTTAAGTAGTGGTGGCCATTTGGAACCGGAACCGCCGGAACCGGCCCGACGGTTCACGGTTCCAAACCGGAACCGTCCAAAACGGTTCGGAATCGGAACCGTAATCGTTTTTGGACGGGCCGGTTCAGGTTCAAGAATAGCACGAAACGGAACCGGCGGTTCCGAACCGGAACCGGCCGTTTCGGTTCCGAACCGTTGAAAATATTTTTGAAAATTCAAAAATCGATGAATCCGAGAGCGCCACGTGTCCCTGAAAAAATAAAAAAATAAAAAATAAAATATTTTTCGAACCGCCGGTTCCGAACCGGAACCGTAACCTTCTACCCACGGGCCGGTTCCGGTTCCATTTTTCCGAAACCGTGGAACCGGCGGTTCCGAACCGGAACCGGCCCGTAGCCACCACTATGTTAAGATTAGGAAATACAAAGTTTTCTTTCCAAGTCCACGCACAGAAAATGATTAAAAATTTTATTTTATAAAAGTGTTAATTCACTAGTTTGCTTCGGTGGTTCAACAACTTTTCCATGGTTGAGATTACTAATTTTAAGGAGTTTTATCGATTCAGGACCCGAAAGATAGTTTAATTGTCAATTCAGGATCCGAAAGAGTAATTGTCAATTCAGGACCTGAAAGATCACAAAAATTCTCAATCCAGGACCCGAAAGATCATGTAATTCTCAATCCAGGACCTCAATAACAGGTCCTAGATTGAGAATTGTTTGATCTTTCAGGTCCTGGATTGACAAATCATCTTTCGGGTCCTAGATTGACAATTTAACTATCTTTTGGGTCCTGGATCGACAATTCTCCTAATTTTAATTAATGTATTTATAAATTTAATTATGATACAATATATTCTAACTGAATTTTAAGAACAAAAATCAAATTTCTTTATAATTTGAATTAATAACTTTAATTATTAAATTTTATTTAAAAACTGAAAAATAATTACTAAAATATATTATATACATTAATTGACTGGGATGAATCAAATTGTTGAAGTTATAAACTCAATTCATATTATAATAAATTAAAATTATAAAATATATTGAATTAAAATTAATAATTTTTATAATGAAGCCTGATAGGGGGTGGAACATGTTCCGGTATTGTTAAATCGTTAATACACGGTTGAGCTCTAATCATCGGAGATCTGCGTTTTCTGGTAATTTCTTTTTATATATCCTGTATTGTTATATCGTTAATATAGGGTTGAGCTCTAATCGTCGGAGATCTGTCTGTTTACTGCGTTTTCTGGTAATTTGTTTCTGTATATATCCTCTATTCTTCAACCGATATTCTTGAATGAGTGTTTGTAGTTGCGAAATCGAGCATAAAAGCCTCTGAAAAACGATGAGAATTCTGCGCAAAGGTTTCTGCTCCGCCAATTTTGAATTATTTGCATTGTAAAATATCTAGGGTTTGTGTCTAATGCTGATTTTTTTTTGAGTTTAATGCCGATTTAATATAGCTACACATTTGATTTGAACGCCTCTATTTTCTAAGTTACATAGAATTATTTACAATCGCAGAAAGTATTCCCGTATTTCCGTTGAGCTCAGATTTCATAAAGAACAGCCATTTGCAGTGTGCAGGAGCTAGACATTGTTAATACATTCTCTAATCTGTAAAGTTCTTATCTGGTATGCACCCCAATGCAATGGAGACAGCAAACATCGAGTCATTGGGTAGTGCAGATATGAGGTCTCCAGGGTGCCTTCCCATCATGACTTCCAATGCCACCACTCCGAAGCTGTATGTATCACATTTCTCTGTCACCTTCATTGTGAGTGCCAGTTCTGCATTCCATAACATGTTATTTCCTATCTTGTTGCATAAGCTTTTACAGAAGTAGGAAATGCAGATAATTTGATTACCTGGTGCTATGTAACCTAACGTGCCAGCTGCTGTAGACGAATTTGATGAACCCGTGGCCAGTAGTTTTGCTGTGCCAAAATCTGAGAGCCTTGGCTCAAAATCTAGATCCAGTAAGATGTTATTGCTTGATACATCACGGTGTACAATTACGGCGGGCAAATCACAATGCAGGTAAGCAAGGGCTTGTGCCACTCCTTGCACAATTTTCAGGCTTGTAGCCCAACTTAGCTCCACAGACTCCGTGTCACTATACAAAACTTTATTCAAGCTGCCTCTGTCTGCATACTCGTAGACCAGGTATACACATTCTTGAGTGAAGCAATATCCATAGAGCTTAATTATGTTCCTGTGTCTGGCTTCAATCAGTGCACGGATTTCATTCTGGAAACTACGAAGATTTGTGAGCAGCACATTACTTGAGACTGATATGTTTAACACTTTGACTGCAACAGTTAGTCCAGTTTGTAAATCAGCTCTGTAAACACTTCCAGTTCCTCCTCTTCCAATGCAGTAACTCTCACTAAAATCCTCTGTTGCTAGTGCAATTTCTCCGAAAGGAATTGTCCATTCTGCTTCCCAAATTTCTGAATTTGTCTCAGGATCTTCAACATTTTTTGTCCTCCGAGGAATGAGAAATCCAGCAATAATCATTGCAAGAACTATGAGGCTAACAATGGGAACAATAGAAGCGACAAGAATCTTTCTCTTGTTTTGAGACGTGGAAGGTGAAGACCAGAGTTTTCAGCGAATGCTTCGGCGGTGGTTGCTCTGTTTACTGCATTTTCTGGTAATTTGATTCTGTACATCTTGAATTGCTCGATCAATATTCTTGATCTCATCACCGTTTGCCGTTGGGTGTTTATTTTAGTTGCGAAATCGAACTTAGAAAAATCTGAAAACGATGAGAATTCTGCGCGAGGGTTTCTGCTCCGTCAATCCTGAATTATGTGCATTGTAAAATGTTTAGGGTTTGAATCTAATGCTGATATGAATATCGTTACACATTTTATTTGAACGCCTCCGTTTTCTAATTTACATAGAATTGTTTACAATAGCAGACACCATTTCAGTTGAGCTCAGATTTCATAAACAAGTAAAGAACAGACATTTGCAGGCGCAGTGTGCTGGAGCTAGACATTATTCATTCATTCTCTAATCTGTAAAATTCTTATCTGGTACTACTATATTAATATTGTGAGTAGAGTACTCACTCAATCTCGACTCGAAATCAAACGACACTTATTCTTTGTACAATGCTATACTAGATTAACTCGATTATTTCATCTGTGGCTCCAGAAATCTACTAGTTTTCCTATTTTGATGGTTCTCAGCGGCCCTGGATAATAAGTCTGCGCATGAGCTGACAGTTCTTTTGCAACAAGATGCATATCAGGCCGTGATTTTGGGTTGGTCTGAATGCAACTCAATGCAATGGAGATGACAAACATCATTTCCTTTGCTATTCTTCCCATCGGAGGTGAGAGCCTTTGATCAATCACATCCATCAAAAGCATATCCGAGTCATCGGGTAGTGCAGATATGAGGTCTCCGGGGTGCCTTCCCATCATGACTTCCAATGCCACCACTCCGAAGCTGTACGTATCACATTTCTCTGTCACCTTCATTGTGAGTGCCAGTTCTGCATTCCATAACATGTTATTACGTATCTTGTTGCATAAGTAGAAAATGTAGATAGATTCATTACCTGGTGCCGTGTAACCTGGAGTGCCAGCTGATGTAGTCCAATTTGATGAATCAGCGGCTAGTAGTTTTGCTGTGCCAAAATCTGAGAGCCTTGGCTCCAAATCTTGATCCAGTAAAATGTTGCTGGTTGATACATCACGGTGTACAATCACGGCGGGTAAATCACGATGCAGGTAAGCAATGGCGTGTGCCACTCCTTTGACAATTTTCAACCTTGTAGCCCAACTTAGTTCGACAGACTGCATATCATCATACAGAACATTCCTCAAGCTGCCTCTCTCAACAAACTCGTACACCAAGTATACAGACTCTTCCGTGAAGCAATATCCATAGAGCTTGATTATGTTCCTGTGCCTGGCTTCAATCAGTACATGAATTTCATTCTGGAAACTACGAATATTTGTGAGCGCCACATTACTTGAGACTGATATGTTGATTACTTTGACTGCAACAGTTTGTCCAGTTTCTAAATCGGCTCTATAAACACTTCCGGTTCCTCCTCTTCCAATGCAGTAACTCTCACTAAAATCCTCTGTTGCTCTTGCAATTTCTCCGAAAGGAATTTTCCATTCTGCTTCCCAAATTTCTGAATTTGGCTCAGGATCTTCAACGTTTTTTGCCCTTCGATGAATGAGAAATCCAGCAATAATCATTGCAAGAACTATGAGACTAACAACGGGAACAATAGAAGCGACAAGAATCTTTCTCTTGTTTCCAGACGTGGAAGGTGAAGGCCTCCCCACACAAAGAGGCAATCCCTCTGCAGCTCCACATAGACCAGAGTTTTCAGTGAATGCTTCGGCGGCGGGTGCTTTTCTGAATAAGGGTATCGGACCAGATAGCTTGTTGTTGGAGAAACTGAATTCTGTTAGACTTACCATTCCAGATAATTCTGCTGGAATTCTTCCTGAAAGATTGTTGTGTGACAGGTTCAGAATCTCCAGACTGATAAGCTTCCCCAGGGATGATGGAATCGTCCCTGAACACAAATTGTTGCTAAGGTCCAACATTTGTTGCAGTCCCTTCAAATTCCCAAGCTCGGATGGGATGCTCCCAGATAATAAGTTATTGCTCAAGTTCAAGCTTAGCAGAACTTTGCAATTCCCAAGGACTTTGGGAATACTGCTTGTGAGTTTATTTCCCGACAAATCAAGATACTGTAGGTCTGTCAGCTGGCCAATGGTTTGCGGAAGTACTCCAGTCAACTGATTGTTGCTCAGATTGAGCTTAATCAGTTTTTCTAGTTTTCCCAGCTCTTCAGGAACTTCACCAGTTAACATGTTTGAACCTAGTTCAAGAACTCCAAGTTGCGTCAGATTTCCTAGCTCAGCTGGGATTACTCCAGATATTTTATTGTGATCCATCTGAATATTCGTGAGTTGTTTGTTCAGTCCCCAACTTGGTGTAAGCTTGCCCGTGAACTGATTGTTGCTCATGTAGAGCAAATAAAGTTGTGGGTGAATTCCAAATGTTTCTGCAATATCTCCAGAAAACTGGTTGTTTTCCATCCGTACTCTTCTTAAGTTGGTGCAATTCTTAAAGCAGACTGGCAACGACCCTGAAAACATGTTGTTGTCCACTAGAAAATATTCTAAAGCAAAGCCAAGGCATAATGCTGGGGGTAGCTTCCCAGAGAATCTGTTATTCGTAAAGCTAACATTGGCTAACCGAGGACTTTTTTCTCCAAGATCGTGTGGGAGACTGCCTGAAAGGTTGTTAAAATGCAAATATAGAAGCTCCAGGTTATGGAGGTTGGATATGGAATCAGGAAGCTGCCCTCTCAATAGGTTGTTACTGAGATCAAGATTCTTCAGGAAAGGGAGCCCTCGATTGGCAGGTGGGATTGTTCCAGTAAGTTTGTTTCTGAAAAGGTGGAGAGTTCTGAGATTTGCGAGGTTCCAGATTGTCGGTGGTATTTCACCGGAAAACTGGTTTAATGAAAGGTCCAGCTCCCATAAACTTTTCAAGTTTCCTATCTGTGGTGGAATGGATCCTGAAAACTGGTTACTTTTCAAATATAGAATCTCCAGGTTATGGAGTTCGGATATGGAATCAGGAAGCTGCCCTTGCAATTGGTTGTCGGTGAGATCTAGATTCTTCAGGAACACGAGCCCCCGAATGGCAGGTGGGATTTTTCCAGTAAGATAGTTTGAGAAAAGGCTGAGAAGTGTGAGATTTGTGAGGTTCCAGATTGTGGGAGGAATTTCACCGGAAAACTTGTTTTCTGAAAGGTCCAGCTCCCATAAACTTTTCAAGTTTCCTATCTGTGGTGGAATGGATCCTGAAAATGAATTCTTATAGAGGTACAGAGTGTTGAGATTTGTAAGCAGGCCTATTTCAGAAGGAATTTCGCCAGAAAGACTGGCAGTGGACAGAACCAACGAAGATAATTTGGTCAAGTTAAACAAGGATAAAGGCAGAGACCCGTTTAACAAATTGTTGCCTAAATCTAAGTAGGTGAGGTTGGAGCACTGGCCAAGCTCTGGTGGAATTGAGGAATTGAAGCTATTGTTATAAAGATCCAGGAATTGAAGACTCCTTAGTTGGCCTAAAGAGGGAGGGATTTCGCCTGTGAGCTTGTTATCTCTCAAGTTGAGGTAAGTAAGACTCAGACAACCAGCTATGAAATCTGGAAAGCCCATGGTGAGGTTATTGTTATAAAAACTGAGGTGTTTCAGCGAAGGGAAGCTTGGGAATCTAGACCAGTCAGGAGTTTCCAATGAATTAGAGCCAAAACCCAAGAATTGTACCTGCCGAAGATTGCCAATTTGATATGGGATTTCTCCAACGATATTGTTGTTGAAGAATCTGATGTAGTGAAGCTGAGTCAAGTTGCCGATCTCTGGTGGGATGGACTGCTCGAACCTGTTGCTGTTGAGGTCTAACGATCTGAGCTTGAAGAGATTGCCAACAGCTGCTGGTATTGCCCCATTGAAAGCATTTACACTGAGGTTGAGACTCGTAAGATTTGGAAATGAGTTGAAATCAAGCAGCTCCAAAGTGCCGGCAAGATTTGCTTCAGACAGATCAATCCCAGAAACAGAGCCCCCGTTGTTGCAGCGAATGCCATACCATCGGCAGAGGTTTGTGATGTTTTTAGGGGACCAAGAATTCAAAGGAGATGGCGAGGATAAGCTGTTCTTCCATGTCAGCAGAGCCTCTGCTTCTGTTGCTGTGGAGGCTGCTTTCTGCAAATGGAACAACAGAATGATGAGAGAGAATTGGAACAATGCTTTCTTTGATGTCGCCATGCTTAGCTTAGCTTAGCTGAGAAAATTGGAGTGATTCCTTGATCGGAGTATTTCATTATTATTTGACATTACCAAGGTTTAAATTTTATAAAAGTTTTTGCACTCATTTTTAACATATTTATAACATACTTTTGGGATGAAAATGTTCTTGGATTTTCAAATTTTAAGAAATTTATAATTGAAAGTAAATTATCATAATCTAAATAATTATTTTTAAAATAATTTTAAAAAAATTAATAACTGAAAATAAACTTTAAATACACTCTCTACAAATCGAAAATAAATAAACAATAATCTTGTATATTAAGCTCGATAACCTAGTTCGAACTCAAGCTCAATTTAAGTTTGAACTTGATAAGGCTCGCGAGCCTATCGAATTGAGTATTATAAAGCTCGAATAGCTCGTAAGCTGGTTTGACTCATGTTCACTTTTAATGTGTTTTTTTGCAACTATGATCCATGTGGAGTGAGGATGGAAGCGTAGAAAAAGTTAATTATTTTTTCATGTTTTACTTTGGGAAGGCTGGGCTTCATTTTTAGAAGGACAAATAAGAAAGAGGGAGTTGGGATTTAGATTTTAAAACTGGATTGTATGTTTTGAAATAAATGATTCCTTTATTCTTTTTTTTTTTTCCTTATGATTTTAGTTACTTTTTTGGATGATTTCAATTTAAAAGTAAATTACAACACTTTCCATTAATATCTAATATTAATAAAACACTATTTTTTGCATCGGGTTGTAATTGTTTCAGATGCTTTGATCGAACGTTGTTGAATCTGTTGAGGAGCCTATAATATTTGTTGTGTGTATATTTTGTGTGTTTGCTTTAGAAAATAGCAAAAAAAATCCGTCAGTTAAATTGCATTAAGAAAATATCTATATTGGTATAATCACATCACGTATTTTTCATTTTAGGAATGGTTTTTTTAAATAAAAATATATTTATTTAAATGCACACACACCCAGATATCCTGAAAACTGTGACTGGGACATTAGACTATGTTTATCAGCAACCAGCCCAACCACCCAACCACTCAACCTTTATTATATTTTATTAGTTTCTCTCACTTCCACATCACTCCAACCCAACCACAATATTTTGTCAAGTTTATCATTGACCACTCAACCACCCCAACCACACAATATATATATATATATATATATATATATAATTATTTTATTAAAATTTATTTAATTTTTTTAAATAAAAATAAAACTATTAATTGATGAGAGTGACTACTTTGTAATGAATGGTGGATGTAAAAGTGACATGGATTGTGTTAACTTATCAATATATATTATATAGAATTAGTTTTAACCATTCAATTAAAATAAATATATATTAATTCCAATAAAAATATACCACAATAATTGTTCAATGTTTATCAATGACCACTAAACCACCCAACCACATCATTATAGTTATTTTTTAAAAAATAAAAATATTATTTATAATTTAATTTAATTAAAGTGAATAATTAAATATAACTAAA
>JAPKLW010000065.1:349659-383851 GCA_026898455.1 Plectranthus barbatus | reverse complement strand
CTATTTGTAGAGAATAAAAAATTATGAATTTTAGTGTATTTATTATTTATTTTTATGTTTTTCTATAAAAGATATATCAATTTAATTATTGTATTTATAAAAAAATTATAGACCAAATAAATATAGACAAATGTCATATTACTATTCATCAATCAATAAAGAATTCCAAAAAAGTATATGTGGGGTCCACAGACCATTGTGGTCTCATTTGGTCCATGGTCCGCCTTTATTTTGTTCAAATTTCTCTCTCTTCAATTTTTTATTGTTTATTTTGCTGATGTGGCGGTTGGGTTGGGTATGAAAGATTGCTGTTATTTTAAGTCTTAGGAATAATTTCAACCATAAATTAGACCGCAATTTTCCTTCCCTGGTCCACACGGCAATGAGAGAGTCGAAAGTGACTTTAAGAAAACTTAAAAAAAATTAAAATATATAAATAAAAAAAAATAAAAGTTTAAACTTTAAAGAAGTGTAAGTCTTTTTAAAAGATTAAAAGACTTAAGAGTTAAAATAACGTTTGCTTAGTATACATGATGTTGTAGGTCAGAAATGTTCAAAGAGAAGAGTACTCAAGATTTTTATTTTCTTTGTTCAGAATCAATTCTTTATAATTTTTTCCCAATGTCTCTTTAGAACAATGTTTCTCGCTATTTATAAACAATACAACTTATTTATGGTAATTCCTTCAATCGAGCTCTTAATTGATCTGATTAAGCATAATCATCTGGATTTACTCCCTTTAATGTGATTTCCACAGTCAATGCATCATTAATTGCTTTCCCTATTTGGTTCATTGATTTCGTCCCTTCGGCACTCGGTTGTTATGGTTCGAGCGATGATGTGGTCGAACCGATCTTGACTTTAATTCAATCGAACTGCCTACATCCAGAAAGTTAGATTATGGATCTACAAGATAAAATGATTTAATAAATAAATAAGAAATACAAAGTTATTTCTTGGGTCCAACAATAGCCCCCTAGCTTCATTTAAATATACATATTATTTTAATGAAGCTAGTTATATAATATCAACAAGATTCTAACCATATCAACAAGGATTGTATCGGGATCCAATAGATAGTTTAATTATCGTTGCAAGATTCGAAAGATGAATTATCAATTGAAGACTAGAAAGATCATGAAAATACGCAATTTAGGACCAGAAATATCATAACATTCTCAACCTAAGAGTTCATCTTTTGAGTATTTAATCGATAATTAAACTATTTTCTTTGGATCCTATAGTTCTTCTAATTTCTAATATTTAAGGACGAATCATAATTTTTGCACGATTGAAAAAAAAAATCCCCACCTACCACCCTCCTTAATAAGTTTACTCTTGTGATATAATGGGTGATTTAGTTGTTACTTGCCTTGGGTGGACCTTAGAAATGAATTAAAACAACCATCTTATAATAAAAAATTACAAAATTCATAAAAAAACGAGGGAAAAAGAAAATAATTATCGGGGGATAGCAATAAATGGCAATCATTTTCTTTAATTACTAAATAGACCTTGACTTTTAGAGGAACTATAGCTAAGCCTCTTTAAAAGAAAATAAGGTCATTTTAACCTCTTATTATTTTCACAAGAATAATTTAATTTCTCTTTTAACTTAGTTCAATTAAAATTTTAAAACTAATCATTTAACTCTTCAACTTAAAAAATGACTATTATACAAATGACTGTTTGGTTTTTAGATTTCAAAATTAGAGAATGTGATGATTTCGAAACCCACCATTTTGTTAAAGGGTATCATTCCACTGGGAATCAAATGATTCCTTATACTCCCTCCGTCCCACTTCATTAGTCCATCTTTCCTTTTTCGTTCGTCCCATTTAATTGTCCATTTACTTAAAATGGAAAGTTAATCTGCACTCACTAATAAAATACTCATTTCCTCTATCTCTACTCGCATTGGTTATTGTGTCAAATCTCAAGGGGACTAATCAACCGGGACGGAGGGAGTATATATTATTTATACTTATATGTGATATACATTGGTTTACTAAAATTATAAGTAACGCTAGATATATTTATAATTTTAATAATATTTAAAAATGTAATAATTTCGTGCAGCACACGAATAAAATACTAGTGTAAAATATAATGTAGTATAAATAGGATGTAGTGGTGTTAAATTAATTCATTAGTGCACGATTGAGATGGTTGACTTGATTTCACTAAATGAAATTTTTTTCCAACTTTTGATAGTGCTACTTCCACTAATAATTAGAAGCATCTTATTGAAATTTTGATTTTTAGATTTTATATTCTACGGCTCGCTGCTAGTAAAAATGGAAATTATCATAACACTTTACATGCACTAAAATGAAAAGAAGGTTAAAAAAACAAAATCAAGAAAGAAATTATGGTTTTTATCAGTTGTGCTCAACTAATTATGGGGAATCACTGTATTAAATAAAAGACAATTCTAAACACAACCATGTTTTCAATATAGTCGATTAAAAAAAAACAAATTTAATATTGTACGTATATATATCCTTACAATATTAATTTAAAATCTCAATTAAAAAAAAAACATAAAACCATAGCCCCCCATCGCCAAACCTTGAAAGGACCTCTTTTGGATTGAAGTTTTACGTTTGTTCTTATCTTTTACAATTCAATCTCATGTCCTTTACTTTTATATTTATTCAAACATGACTTATTTGGGTTTCCTCCATTTAAAGTTTGGTTACTTGAATCAAGATTCCTCAAGGGCCAAAAGACCAGGACCGGGAGGATTAAATATTTAGCACGAGAAAATTACAAAACATGTGTAACGGTGTCATTTCACGGATTCGTTTCTCACCCATTAAAATTTGGATTAAAAAAATAAATATACAATAACAATCTACACGTAGATTAATTATGTAACATCTAATTGCGACGAAATTAATTAGTTAGCACAAGAAAATTACATAAAAAAAGACTCTGATTTTCCTAACAACATGTGCGTTGGATGTTGGTGTTTAAACTTTAAATACCACCCCATTTTTTGTGGGTTGTTTTTGTTTTGAATTGAAGCGATTGCGGAGACAAATAACAAATAGAAAATAAACGATACAAAAAATTATACTGGTTCGAGTTATGCTCTATTGTAACGCCCCCAACTGACTTTCCCAATTCGGGGACATGTTACATTGATGCTTCAGGTTTTGCCCAACAATTACTCATTGAAAATAATAAGCGGAAGACTTTAAAAGATTAAAAGACAAAGAAAAGGTAATTGAATAAGCTTCGAGTCCAACCAAGAAAACAGTATTTCAAATATATGGTTGATCAAAACATGGGAAGGATTAGCAGAGCGCGGTGCAGCAGAGTGTGTAGCGTGATGGTGACATGCATATGAAGATATATGTCAGAGGATCTTTTGACATCTTCAAAAACCACTTTATTACATCTGCTTACACCCCAGTACTCTCATCCTTGCTGCTTAACCTGCACGTTTTAGAAATAACGCGAGGGGCTGAGTACTAATGTACCCAATGGAAAACATGCCCGAAAACATACATTATATAAGAGAAAATGCTATGCAACTCACACAGACAGACACAGGGTTTTGTTGAAAGGAACCTTGCTATCCAAGACATTTTAATTGGTATGTGCCATTTCATATGATATTATATCTGTTATGATGTTGTAACTAGAAGTTGGCCGGCTTCCAAGTTACGATGATCAGTTAGGAATGCAATACACACTCAACCTACTGTCATCTAAGTGCACTAGTCTCAGCATTTTACCTTTGAGACCCGATCGTTTAAGAATTATCAATTTCTTTCCTCTCAGGGTTTACGGTCACCACCATTTCACCCGAGCTTATCATCTTCCCAAGGTTTACGGTCACCACCATTTCACCCGAGCTTATCATCTTCCCAGGGTTTACGGTCACCACCATTTCACCCGGGCTTATTATTCTTCCAGGGTTTACGGTCACCACCATTTCACCCGAGCTTATCATCTTCCCAGGGTTTACGGTCACCACCATTTCACCCGGGCTTATTATTCTTCCAGGGTTTACGGTCACCACCATTTCACCCGATCTTGCAAGCTTAAGGTAGCTAACCTTCACAATTTAATAAGAGCAGCGCATATACTAAAAGTACATGGTTCTTGTCTCATTAATACCTCTCTGTTGTTAGCATTCAAACAGAGGACAAATATAATAGCACAAACAATGCATAGCATCTCGGTTTAAAAGAAAAGCATTTTAACGCATTTTGAAAAGTAAAACACATTTCATTTTATACTCAAATAGTTTCCCACCTGATGTTTGGCTTAAGGTACAGATGTTTCTTGCTAACTTGAGCTTATCTTCCAACCTTCAGTCGCCTACAATCAATCAAGGTTCAACCAGTTAGGACGAACGATTTGGGACAAGGACTATCAAACAACTCAACATTCGATCAACTCGTGATCTTCCTTTAAATCCGATTCAACAACCAATAACATAGATACGCATGCTTTGACTCTTAACATGCTTCTTACAACATAATATATAACTCATGAATCAATTGAACTCGAAATGGATTGAGATCGGATAACAAATCATTAACTGAAATTCCTTTTTTGAGCCTCTGTATCGACCGACAGGCTCAGTGTCGGTCGACACAAGCTGCCTCGAGTCAATCCCACAAGGTCGATCTCTTCCCCCGTATCGACCTCCCTGTCGATCGACATATGTCCTGTCGATCGATAGGAGCGACTCGATATTCCCCCCCTGTCAACCTCCCTGTCGATCGACATGCCTCCTGTCGATCGACAGGAACGGGTCGATATTCTCCCATCGAGCGACCCCTGTGTCGATCGACATGCACCCTGTCGATCGACACGGGTTGTCTTTTCCAACATTTCTGACGCCCGCGTGTGCAACCTCCGGCGACTCACTATTTGACCTCCGATCACACATGCAATCATTGATAAACACTCACTTTGTGCATTTTACTGATACAGATTTGCTCACTTTTGACCTCAGATTGATATATTACGTGATAGTTTCATGCATTATCTCTATTCTTTAAGGAAATATTACGTTTGATTTGGTTTGTGGTTGTTTACGCAGATTTTGTTCACAATTGAGCTGATTTTTGAGATTTAATCAAGTACCATGGGGGGACTATCGATGCTAACTTGCACCGGGAAGAGGAAGGAGTCAGAAAATACCAAAAGGCTCGTCGATTTCGCGTTCGTGGAGTAATCGGCGACCCAAATGACGCACTCAGCGATCGCCGAGTTTGCCAATGGGTCGCCGATGTGGGAAAAATTATTTTATCCCACGGCACGAACTCGGCGACCTAATGACGCACTCGGCGATCGCCGAGTTTGCAGACGGGTCGCCGAGTTCGTAAATTTTTCAGGTCGCTTCAGCACGATTTCGGCGACCCACCCTGCACAGACGGCGATCGCCGATCGGGTAGATGGGTCGCCGAGTTTGGCGCATTTTTGACGTATTCTGACAAATCTGAGGCCCAAAATCATATCTTTTCAAGATTTAAAGATCCCCAAGTATAAATAGGACTTCCCAGAACGAAAAAAGGTTCCCTTACCTAATTTTTACATAGAGAGAGACGAGAAATCACAGGGCTTCAGAGAAGACTTGAAGAGCAGTCCAGAATTTGAAGATTGAAGATTACGATTTTTGGTTTTCATGTTCTTGTTGTCTATGACTCTTCACTTCTTTGTTTTCTTAGAACTTAGCATGATTGGCTAAGTTTTCTGTGGATTTTAGGGTTTGAACCATTGTTGAGTTTCATTCAATAAATTATGTAATTCGATTTTCCTTTTTCATTGATGTTCTGATTTCATTTGGGTTTTCATTAATTGCATGATATTGGCCATTGAATGTGATTTGAATTGATTGTTTTGAACCGAGAGGTCTAAGTTGTCAATTAAGATGCAAATAAATTAGATTTATTAGAACGATTGTCCGAGAGGAAATTGAACTTTTGAAGGGTTATTAAATCTAAGGTTTTTAATCAAGAGTAAAAGTCTGTTGTACGTCCGAGAGGAGTCACATGATCTTTTATTTCCATGTTATGGTTTAGAGTCCGAGAGGATCACCTGATAATACTTTTTCGATTAACTCACATCTCTGAAAATTAAACTTGGAATTGAATTGCATAAATAATTGTTTGATTACTCATTAATGCGGATTACCCTGGAATCCTAGTCTTTCATTAAAGTTTTAAACTTCTTATCTTTAATTGCTTTTTAAAATATTATTTTTCAACATTGCCTAGAAATTTATAACCAAATTTCATTACCGAATTTATCTAGATAGTAGTAAAATATTCATGTGTTAGTGCTTAGTTATACTTCGATCATGCAATCTTCGAGATTGATAAATTATTACTTGCCCTCTGCAGTGGTCTGTACACTTGCAGAATAGCGTGTTGAAAAATACGCTATCAATCATATATTCCGACTCCCCAGACCACAAGGAACACAAATATACCAACAAAACACGGAAAACATGCAAGAAACGGGAAGAAACGAAGGCTCACCGGAATCTCTCTATCTTACGGCGGTGGCAACAATTCCGGCAACCAAATTCCACTTTCAGACAGTCCGAACGTTCCTCACACGACGGGGAACACGTCTAAAACGTCAAAACACAGATTCACGACCAAACAAACAAAGTTCAACATAAACCCAAAATAATTCAACCAAGATAAATACCTTACCTTCTCTCTACGTTATCTCCGCCAATTCTCCACCTCTCGGAGCCCACTTTAGATCGAATTGAAGCCGGGAAGGAGAGCTACGCGTTGGTGGTGGTGGCTTGGTGATTGATGGCCGGAGTTGGCCGGAATATGACCGGAAAAGCGACGGGTTTTGGGAGGGGTTTTGAAAATAATATCACTCTCTCTCTCTCTCTCTCTCTCTCTCTAACCTTATAACATATGGTGGAAAAGGTTTAGATTATAACTCCCACCTTATTATATAATCTCTCCTCCATCATGAAATATAAATTTCCACCATTTTCTCATACTATATGGTTTAATTTCCACCTTATTTCATAATTCCTCCTCACATTTTCCATAATTCCCCAACATGTATGATAATTTCACAGTCCACCTTATTACTTCCCCAAAATTTTAGTAATTCCATCAAGATCAACCAAAAAATCCAACTCAAAATCATAATCACCTTCTCCAATTTCATCCATATAAATTCGATTAAACATCACAATGGCTTAATTATATACGGGGTATTACATCTACGTCCACTATTCAAGCCTCCCCGGTGATAAATTTATTATGGTGAAGAAAATACAAAGTATGTAAAAGTAATGGATAATTACAACAGGTGGGGATCAGTGGTATATATATATAGGAAGGTATTCCTAGATACATAAGGAATATAAAATCTAGATATGGTAAGATATATCTAAATTTAAATCTATTTCTAATAGATTTATTTCTATCAAAATCCTAAACTGGTAAGGATGAATCTTGTCCAACAAAGAAACAAGATATACACTATATCTTTTCCATATCTAACCAACTCGAACAGCTCCTCGAGTTCCTCGACCTACACGGCTCGACCCACTTCCTCGAACTAGTCTCCGACCCACTCGAACCACTTCCTTCGAGTTATATTGAGACTATTCCAATAGTTTTGTTGATGGTTATGCATCAAGTGATGAGCGAGACGCTGCAACTCGATACCCAGAACCTCACACGACTGAAGGTGGCCGCGAGACGGCTCAGAGGTGGCAGTGCGCGGCGACTGGTGCATAATATACCACTAGGACGTCGGCCGCGGTGGTGGGGGTGGGGTGTGGGAGGGTGAGGAAGAAGGGCGTGTTTGTACTTTTTTTTTATTACTAATAGCAGTTCTTCTCTCATTGATTAAAGGGGAAGAAGATACAAAAATGTTCCAATGTTTACCATGATACGTGTTAATGTGTCCACAACTGATGTGACTATACATTAGAGTGGATGATAATAATTAAAATTGACCCACCACTATGTGGGCACATTAACATGTATGGTACCCACAATGGGTAGGTGTGTGAAACTGGTAGAAAATAAATGGCCAATTTATAAGAAATTGAGGTGTGTGAAACTGGTAGAAAATAAATGGCCAATTTATAAGAAATTGATTTGTTACTTTCACGACGCAAAAAATCTAACTCATGACTATAAACGACAACATGCATTCATTTCACAATACATGCATAAAAAAGCTCTTATTGTAATGGTTTTTTATTAATGGAAATTGTATTAAGGAAATATTTATTACATCTTTCCAACTTATACCTTTTTTTTTTTAGAAGAGTGAGTCAATAGAATAGAAAGTGGAACACTGTTATGAAGAATTTGATCCCAAGTCTAAAAGTTAAACTTGAACAAGATATTACCCAACTTGACTTGAAAATCTATATCTATATATATATATATACTAAAAGAGTTCCAGAAAATTCCCTCTAAAATTCTTGAAAACGTGTCATGTCAAATAAGATTTATTAAATAAATTCATGAATGTTTTGCAATTATAGTTCATTTGTTGTGAGATAATCATATTTCCATTTAACAAAATTTTTATTTACTGTGGTCATCAACCTATGTTTCAAATTTTCAAAATAATTATGATTTTTTGTGCATGAAAATTCAAGTTTTAAATATTACAAAGTTTAGGATTTATACACTTTTATTAAAAATATGTATTTTGGACAATATGAAGTTTGGTGATTCTCTGAATAGGAGATAACATATATGAATTCAATATATCTAAACGAAAATATTATAAATTATAATAATTAATATGTGTCAAAAGATGTTAAAAATTATGCAGTTAATATATAACGAATTTAATATATCCACATATGTTACTAATGCAATTTAGAATATATTATTTTTCAATAGAAAAAATATTTTTGCTTATTAATTCATCATATGAATATAATATATATTTTAGAAGTAATCCTTATTTAGTATTCTTTATACAATTTCTTTAAATATCAAAATAGTTTTCTTAATATATGTAAAATAGATATAATATTAAGTTTATTTGAATATAAATTTAAAAATTATTATATTCTTTTATATTAAATTTTAAATATAAGTATAAATTTTTTTCGGTACAACGCACGGGTATAATTCTAGTAAACAAGTTAAACTTGAACAAGATATTACCCAGATCGACTTGGTTCGTCTACACCCCTATCCCCTTCTAATTAGTATACCTGGAAATGGATATCAAAGTCACCGAAGAAGAAACCACTGGTAATATATATAAAGCGTACAGGTACATACATAAACGCAAACATATTTTACAAACAAAAGCGTGAAATCGAGTAATTAAATGAAATCATGAAATATCACACATCCACAAATTGAGCCTTTAGCTCCCAAGTAATGGTGGTCAGTGTCTGATGCAAACTTGAAGAACTGTGAGGCTCGATCACATTTCATGTATGAGATCTGAAAGAATTTAGTGCCCGAGTTTACTATAACATCGAGGTGTCAAAGTTTTAAACCCTGCAGAATTCAATATGTCTGAACTTATAAATATAGAGTAATGTTAAACAGAATGTCAGAGAAGTCAAAGTTTGACACATTCAAAGTTTAACACGTTCAAAGTTTAACACGCAGCGGAATAAAGTTAAACAGACACAAAGAATTATTTTTCACGAGTCTAGAGTTTCTAAACTCGTGAGAGCCACACGGCCAAAAATAGATTTCACTATGATAAAGAAGTTTACACAGTAAAATCGAAATAATAAATATCCAAACCTCTTCTCGGTTCACTCCCTCGAAGAAACTTGAATTTACATACAAGTAGAGACTACAAATATGAACACACCGTATTTACGAACTAACGATTCAAACCTCAAAACTCCTCTACCTTTGGATTCACTCTCCGGAGGTAGGATCCTTCTTCGGCTTGAATGGATTCGCTAGCTTGAACGAACGGGGAACGCTTGTTGAAGGTGGGAACGCCTTGTATATTGAATAGCATAGGTCGTCCGCCTTCTCTTTGCACCACAGCAGTTGGATTTCCTTGAATAATATATCTCTATGAATAGTGTAGGTCGTCCAACTTGAATCTTCATTCCAACACCCTTTATATAGGTTTAGATGAGTGCATCCTCGTGTAGATATGATTTGCCTCGTGTAGATATGGATAGCCTCGTGCTTGATATGTATATCTACATAAATATCTCAACTGCACACACTAGAGAAAGATATGTCAAAGATATGTTAAAGATTTGAATTTATCTCTAAAGATTATGAAGTAAATCTATTCAAATATATCCAAAATTCAAATCTATTCATTCCTAAATCTTTATAAAATATATATCTTTCCTAGAATTAACTGAATATACAAAAATAATAAAATACGAAAAGATATGGAATGATAAGATTAACTCAGCAAAGTCTAACACGTAGGTGTTAAACATTTATAGATGTTAAACATAATCATTGACACAATCAATTCTAACACCACCAATGTTAAACATAGATGTGTTATACTTTGCATCTTCAATCTCCCCCTTAAGCTTATCATTCCTGTAAGCATTCCAATACAACACTTGTTATATTCAGCACTTGTAATTCAGTCACCCCCTTAAGCTTAACTCTCATAATATACTGCATTTGTTAGTCTTGTCCTGCACAATGAAATATTAGACTGCACCATAAAAGATAAAAGATTAAACTTTTCCACAGATATAAAAACTAAATGTTGGGAAATCTGTCTAAGGTTTTCTCCCCCAGTAGCTTACTGGTTTAGATTATAGTTTTGGTGGATCAAATCCTAAGTCCTACCAGCGTCAGTTGTCTCTAGATAAGGTCTTAAATGTAAAGTCCTGTTTAGGTCTATTGAGTTGTAAGTCGCAGCTGATCAAGACTCATGCTGACACTGTTCACCAGCATGAGAAACGCTTACCACTGGCTACTGTTCACCAGTTGGGAAAAGTTTCATCAGCAGGCGGCTGACAAAGACTCGTGCTGACACTGTTCACCAGCATGAGAAGCGCTTATGACTGAGACTGTTCACCAGTTGGGAAGGGTTTCATCAGCAGGCGGCTGACAAACCTTACCAGGAGAATGCGTGTTCCTACTTACACTATTCACCAGCGGTGATTTCACCAGTCATGGGAGATTCCGAGAAGAATTAACATCCAGACTTTTGGTAGACTTTGATGATGCCAGGGCAAGTCACCAGCAGAGACTGCCAGCACAAGATCACCAGTATGATCTACCAGTCAGATGTTACCAGCAGAATTCCAGATTCTATCTCCCCGCGTAGTAGAGACAAAAAGAAGATTCTCTGAGGAATCGACTGACAAAGGATGACTTTAAGGAAGGATAACTTAAAGTCTATCAGTCACAAGACGCCAGTCTTATTCCTCGGACTGACATAGAGAGCCGTTCTGACACAAAGAGATCTGTGTCAGATAAACGGTCAAAGGTATGGGTTCTTTCCGGAAAAACATACCTGCCGCCGTCAGAAGGACATCCGAGGTCTGACACCTTTCCGGATGCGTCCAAACGGCTAGAAAGTTTGAATCGGTTCCTGCGGCTATAAATACATCGCAACCACCAACATTCAAAGATTAGATTCCACGAGCGATTGATTCCACGATTCCACTCATCTGCTCAACCACCGAAAGAACTGAAATTATTGCAAGATCGCATAAAGTACTTTCGAGGCTTTTCATAAAGCTTTCCGTGTGTTGATTTATCAAACACGAGACTTCAAGCTTTAAGCTTGTAAGTTAAAGATCTCACTTGGTGTTCTTTCTCCTTCGAGAGAGTTCACAGCAGCTCCTGTGCTTACCAGCACTTGAGTTATTACGGGCATTCTGCCGTAGAGACTGTTACGTTCTTGGGAGAACTAAAACACCCAGCTAGCTGTGGAGGTTGAAGTGACGTGCTCGCACTCCATTAGCCAAGGAGAGTTGAAGAAGGATCCAGGACCGGGAGCGGTTGATCTAGTGAACTGGTGGACGAGGCATTCACCAGCTAGAGATAGATCGTAGGAGACCTGTACCTGATTACTCTTAGTGGAATTTCCAGTGCTTCGACTGGAGAGTGGACGTAGATCGATTGATCGAACCACTATAAAAATCCTTTGTTATTTATCAGCTTTCTGTCTTTCATTCATATTTTAAACCCAGCACTCAAGTGCTGGAGTATATCCTGAAACTGATATATAACTGTGCAAACAAGGCTAAATATTCTAAGTTTTGAATCACCAGCTGACAGGTCTCAGTTGTCAGCTGTGTACTGAGTAACCAGCACCAGCTGACCAGTTGCCAGTTGTCAGCTGTGTGTAAGTAGCGTGCAAGAAAACACTTAACATTATTTTTGCTGCGTAACGTTTTATACTCTGAAAAACTGGGACCATCAAGTGGTATCAGGCGCGGTCGGTCTTTCTAGACTGGTCGTACACTGAGTCGCTTAGGACCGAGATCCAAGTTTCCTTGCACTCCACTTTGTCTGTTTGTTTAGCTCAGGTACGCAAGATGAATATCCCGAAGCTGCTCAACTACAATCCGGACAAGCATGATATATGGTGAAAGAGGTCGCTCATTCAGCTGAAAAGCGTCCATCCGGAGATGAAAGACGTGCTGGAGAAAGGGCCGATCGAGATCACCAAGACACAACACCAGCTAGGAGATCGCCCAGCTGCTGAGATCCCAAAGCCCCCAGAAGAATGGAACGCTGAAGACAGGAGGCGGAATCAGCTGGACTCCGTGGCTCTCGATATGATCTTATCATCTCTTCCAGATCCGCTGATGGAGGAAGCCCTCCAATTTGACAGCGCCAAGGAAGTCTGGGACTACCTTGATAGTCTCTGTACGGAGACAGATCAGATGAAGCGCAACAAGTTGCAAGTTGCGGTGGACAAGTACGAGTCATTCCAGATGCTGACTGGTGAAACCATCAAGGAGATGGAGGCTAGATTCAATGCTATAGTCAGCGAGCTGAAGTCCTTGGACAAGGAGTACTCGAATGCAGAGCTTAATGCAAAGATCCTGTCAAAGATGCCCAAGGAGGACTGGTTTGTGAAGACTACATCTCTTAAGGAGAAGGATCTATCCAAGATGACTCCCAAGGAGCTATTTGCTCAGCTCCAAGCACATGAGTGGGATATCCAAATGGTGAACAAAAATGAAGCCATTCGGACCGTTGGATCTCCCAGCATCAAAACACATGACGAAGCCTACTTCGTCAAGAGGGATTTCAAGTGGAAGCACAAGAAGCCTTTTCACACTGACAGACCTGCTGGGCCGCACAACCCGCAGAAAGAGATCCTATCCCCATCGGGATCTAACTCAAAAGGCAGCGAGAGCTCTATCGCAGATCTTGAGCAACAAATGAAGAGACTGGCTATACTTCTGGAGAAAGCCAAGGCGAAATAGGGAGTTTCTCTCAGCTCATCTGATGGAAAGTTCGTCAAGAGAGCTCCCCGCGCGTGTTATCAGTGCCAATCCCCTGACCATCTTAAATTTGAATGTCCACAAGTGGATAAAGAAGAGCGGGAAAGGCTGAAGAAGCTCTTTGAAGAGCGTGCATCCAAGGCCGTTGCTAAGGCCATGCTGACAAGGACAGAGGTTCCTGATATACCTGACCATGATGATGGAGAGTATGCGTCAGATGAAGAGTCAGAAGAGGAAGCGCTACTGGCGCTGATGGTAGCTTTCGGAGAGGAAGCACATGAAGAATGTGCTGACAGTGAGGGGGAACGAGCACTTGCAGCTGATGATGAGGTACAATCTGTTCCCTCATTGCATATCATATCTCCACACATTCTAGACAATTCTGAGTCGCATTGCTCCGACTCAGAGGCTGTCACCATAGATATTCTTCAGCAAGAATTTCTTAAATTTTACGAAATAAAGAATATATTGGCTAGCGAAAACACCTCGCTAAAAAATCAGATTTCTATTTTGACCAATGAGATTGAAAAATCTAGGTCACTCGGTGTAGAGTTAGCCACTCTGAAAGAAACTCACTCAGATTTGCTCAAAAATTTTGAAATTTTAAAAACTGAGAGAGATACCTCTCAAAAGATTGTCCTTGAGCAAGAAAATAAAATAAATCATTTGAATAAAGGCTCCAAGAATTTGGAAGAGGCTCTATCCCATTGGAGAAAGCCCACTGATAAATCCGGGTTGGGATTTGAAAAGGATTTGAGCATAAACCAACCCGAACTCTCAGCTAATAAGGGTAAGGGCAAACTGATAAATGCATCAGCACCAGCTGGTAATAAAAGTCAGTCCCGTATGGCTAATCAGCACAGGAATAATAAGACCAGATACATAGGTGAGTCATCACGACAAAAAACTCAACTGGCAAAATCCTCTGCTGACAGGACGCCAGCACACCCTAAGACGCAGACTAAGCCGAATAATTCTAAGGCAATGAAGTCAGCGTCAGCTACCAGTGGAATCCGACAGCCAACACCAGCTGTCAAGGGAATTCACACACAACCTCGTCAGTATGCCAATCACCAGCATACTTACAAGGGATCCAAATCTCAGAGTAACTCTGAGAGAAGGATATTACCTGGTAGGAGGAATACCTATCAGAGGCCTGAGCCCAATCACAAGTTTTCTCAAAGGGCTGTGAAGGCTAGCCATGGTGGTCCACACTTCCAGAGACCACGAAGGCAACACACACAACCGGAAAAATTTTTCCGAAACTCTCAGCGGAAGAATACTTCCAAAGGAGTTACACACACAGCCACACCTTCCCAAACCAAACTCATACATTACTTCAAAAGGAAGGGAAAGGCTACTGATGATATCAGCAAGGGTAAAACCAAGCTGACAATCACTAAAGTCTGGATTCCGAAAGGAATCATTCAGCGATCTAACCCTGCAGGACCCGCAGAAGATCGGGGACCTAAATAAATTCTTTATCTTTCTTGCAGGTACAGGATCATGCAACACAGCTTCAGAGGTCGAGAGAGTGGATCTTAGATAGTGGGTGTTCAGCTCACATGACTGGTGAAGAGGATTTGTTTGCAGATCTTATCAAGGTCAAAGGACCTCCAGTTATTTTTGGTGATAACTCTAAGGGCAGAGTTATTAGCAAGGGCTGCATCGAGAAGGACGATGTCAGAATCATAAATGTATCCCTTGTTACCTCTCTCAAGCACAACCTCCTGAGTATCAGTCAGCTGTGCGATAGTGGCTACACAGTTCACTTTGAGAAATCAGAGTGCCAGATCAAGGACGAGAAGACTGGCGAAATCAAGCTGAGAGGTATTCGGAACGGAGAACTGTATACCGTTGACTGGCAAAGTGGGAAGACAGATTCATGCTTCGTGGCCACCAGTACTATGGAAACTAACTGGCTGTGGCACAAAAGGTTGAGTCATCTGAATTTCAGAACTATCAACTACCTGGCCAAGCATGATCTTGTGGAAGGACTTCCCAAGGGAGGATTCAAGAAGGAAGGGATTTGCAAAGCATGCCAGCAGGGCAAGCAAACTAAGAAGTCCTTCAAGAACCAGTCGCCAGTATACCCAAGTACCAGTCGGGTACTCGAGTTGCTACATATGGACCTTTTTGGACCAGTAGCACCTCAAACCATTGGAGGAAGACGTTATTCGCTGGTGGTAGTCGATGACTACTCGCGCTATACCTGGGTAAAGCTTCTCAGAACCAAGGATGAAGTGAAAATCATTCTTCCAGATTTGATTGTCAAAGCACAGAAACAGAGAGAAGCTATGGTAAAGCGGATACGGTTAGACAATGGGACGAAATTCTGCAACAGTCTGCTGATGGATTTTTGCGCGGAAGCCGGTATTAAGCATGAAAAATCTGCACCAAGGCAACCGCAACAGAATGGACTGGCAGAACGTAGGAACAGGACGCTGAAAGAAGCGGTCCAGTCCATGCTGGCAGATTTAGGCTTAGGACAGAGTTTTTGGGGAGAAGCATTGGTGACGGCCTGCTATACTCAGAATAGAAGCGGGATCAACGACAGACTCAAGAAAACTCCCTACGAAGTTTATTTTGGTCGTAAGCCTTCTATAGACCATCTTCGTGCTTTCGGTTCACCATGTTATGTCCATAATAATGGTAAGTCGAAGTTAAATGCTTTTTCGCCTAAGGCTGATGAGGGTGTCTTTGTCCGATATGGACACCCCTCTCACAAGGGCTATAGAGTATTTAACAAGACCACCAAACTTGTGGAAATAACATGCAATGTTGTTTTTGATGAAGCTACTTTAGTGCGCAGGACATTACGACAACTGGCTGAAGATGTTCCTGAGGTCAATGATGTCATTGATCAGTTGGGCAGGAATTCTTCCAATGCTCAACCAACTGGTTTGACTAGACCTATGACTGGATCATCTTCACAACCAGTATCCTCGGTTGCCCATCAGCAATCCGGGAGGGTCGGTGATGCAATTGATCTTGCTGAGACCTTACACTCAATCTCCCTGAGTGGAATTGGCAATAATCAAGGGGGAATTCCATCTGGAATCTTTGAGTCAGAAGACAGCGATGAACCAGCTGGAGTGGATGGACCAGCTGACGATGTAGATATCGCAGAAGGATCAGGAGATCTGTCAGAGAGTGAAGCTGACGAAGAGTTTGTTCCGACTGGTGAAGGTCAACCACCAGTTGCAATTGCAGCTCCGACTGGTGAAGTTCAGGAAGCACCAGTCATCAGGACAGAAGAACCAACGCCAGCAGATTCTCATCTTCCCAAATGGCTGAGAAATCACCCATCCGATGCTATTCTCGGTGATCCAGAAGGTTCTGTTCAGACTCGACACGGCAGTGCACTCCTGACTTGTTTTATTTCTCAAGTGGAACCTACTTCCATAGGAGTTGCGCTAGAATCTGCCGATTGGATCAATGCCATGCAAGAAGAGCTTGCGGAATTCACTCGCAACAATGTTTGGGACTTGGTAGAGAGACCATCACATCAGTCAGTGATTGGCAC
This sequence comes from Plectranthus barbatus, assembly GCA_026898455.1. NCBI lineage: Eukaryota > Viridiplantae > Streptophyta > Magnoliopsida > Lamiales > Lamiaceae > Plectranthus > Plectranthus barbatus. Next base: position 366,926 of record JAPKLW010000065.1, on the reverse strand, counting down.
CAAGTGGGTTTTCAAGAACAAGCGAGATGAGAATGGCATTGTAATCAGAAACAAAGCTCGATTAGTCGCCAAAGGTTACAAACAGTGTGAAGGCATCGACTTCGACGAGACCTTAACACCAGTTGCAAGAATGGAGGCGATACGGCTGTTCCTTGCGTATGCAGCGTATCATGGTTTCACGGTATTCCAGATGGACGTGAAGAGCGCCTTCTTGAATGGCGAGCTAAAGGAGGAAGTATATGTCGAACAACCTCCAGGCTTTGAAGTAGGCACCAAAGTGTACAAGCTGAGAAAGGCCCTGTATGGATTGAAACAGGCGCCCAGGGCTTGGTACGAGACGCTATCACAGTTCCTAATCAGTAATGGATTTCGGAAAGGGAAGATCGACAGGACTCTCTTCATCATCAAGGATGCTGATGATATGCTAATGGTGCAGATATATGTCGATGACATTATATTCGGGTCAAAGAATATGTCTCTCTGTGAGAAGTTTTCTCAACTGATGCAGAACTCATTCCAGATGAGTATGATGGGCAAATTAACATACTTCCTAGGACTCCAAGTCCAGCAGTCAGCTGATGGAATTTTTATTAATCAGAGGAAGTATGCCAAGGACCTAATTCAGAAATATTGCCCAGAGAAGACTAAGGCTCTCAGAATACCGATGAGCACCAGTTGCCAGATCTTTCTTGATGAAGAAGGAGAATCGGTTGATCCTTCCAGCTACAGAGGTATTATTGGATCACTTCTCTATCTGACAGCCAGCAGACCCGACATTTCATACTCAATCGGAGTGTGTGCCAGATTTCAAGCCAATCCAAAGAAGTCACACATGGAAGCTGCTAGGAGAATAGTGAAATACCTCAAAGGAACTGAATCACTTGGCTTATGGTACCCCAGGAATGATGAGCTTACACTCATTGGGTATTCAGATTCAGATTTTGCTGGATGCCGTATAGATAGAAAAAGTACCAGTGGTACGTGTCAGTTTCTAGGACACAAGCTAATCAGCTGGTTTAGCAGGAAGCAACACTCAGTTGCTACATCTACTACTGAGGCTGAATATGTTGCCGCTGCCAGTTGCTGTGCTCAAATTCTCTGGATCAAGCAACAACTGGAAGATTATGAAGTGGACACTGGTTGTGTACCCATCTATTGCGACAACAGCAGCGCTATGTGCATAACGAAGAATCCAGTTCATCACTCTAGGACCAAGCACATAGACATCCGACATCACTTCATACGTGATCATGTCGAGAAGAAGGATATCAGCGTAGAGTACATCAGAACCGACGATCAACTAGCTGACATCTTCACCAAACCTTTGCCAGAAGCCAGATTCAAGGAGTTGTGCATCAAACTTGGTCTTATGGAGATTGATGCGAGCCCTAGTGTTGAGGAAGAATGAGTCCCAGCTCTCATTCCGTTCTTGATTTTCTGAAGGATGCTGATTAAGACTAAGTCCAAGCTCTTAGTCTTCATGTTTTCTTTAGTGGTGGCTCAAAACCACAGGTGGTATCTACTGGCAGAACTTATTCCATAAACAACGAAAGGAAATGAGTCCCAGCTCTCATTTCGAATTTGCCAGCAGTCATGCACCATCAGTCGAAGTAAAATTGGGTCCCAGCTCCCAATTCCAAGAGATGATGAAGAAGTGAAGAGAAGATTATGCGGAGTGAAAATTGAGTCCTAGCTCTCAATTTGTCCAAGTACACGGGAACCAGTTGTGAGTATCAGTTGTCGACTGGTAAGAAGGCCATACTGGCAGGGGGAAGTATGCGACTGGCGTATACTACTGATGACCATGTATACTACGGATGACCAGTTGAGTCCCAGCTCTCAACTGACGTTCTCTTGAAGTCCAAGAGTCGTGCCAGCTGTCGCAGAAATGGAGGGAAAGGTTTAAAATTGGTATTGCGTGTGCATATCTTCGAATTTAATGCGGCATTTAATGCCACATTTAATGCGCACAGTGACTGCGCAGTCAAAAGCACTCTCGCGACCAATTAGCGTGTGCCATGTCAGCTACACGCACCATCCCACGTCAGCACGACCACGCACGTCGCCACAGGGAATTGTGCCTGCTGATGACCGTCGATCCTCACTTTTGACGAATTCATCTCGTCCATCCATCCCAGCATGGCACCAGTATAAATAGCTTTCATTCATGATCGGAAAAACTCTTATCATTCCTTCAAATTTTTCGAACATATTTTCCGTTCATCTTCCTTAATATTTCCAAACACTTATTCCCTGAAACCATGGCATCTTCATCCAACCCCGCTGCTGATAAATCATCTTCTTCCACTAAGTCTCTGGATCTAGACTTACCATTAGCCGAATCACACATGCCTACCTTCACTGGCATTGTGAAAGAAGAAGATATAGATTATACCTACCCTTTCAACAAGCTTGTTCAGTTGAACAAAAAGGCCACCCAACATCTCCTTTCTAACTCCCAGATCAGAGCCGCCCAAGTCCAGAAGGAGAAGATCTTGAATGACAAACTGGCCGAGAAGCATCACGGCGAGGAGCTCATGGAAATGATTGACCATGAGCAGCTCCGACCATACTTGACGGCAACCCCCAGGAACTTCCACCCACATATGGTCGCCGAGTTCTATACTCGCGCGGTGATTGCTGACGACAGGAAATCCTTCACCACGTCGGTGTTCGGACACCTGATCACCATCGATGTAGAGTACCTAGCCAACCTCTTTGGGCTGAGGAGTACTGGTGAGGAGGTGGCGACGTATTGCAAGGATGATACGGTGGAGTTCAGGCGGAGGTGGACTGAATGGAAGAAGGAGGGGGTGACTGTCTTCAAGACTGGCATGAAGAAGTCAGAGATGGACGAATACTGGCAGATGGTATGCGACATTGTGGTGCGCATGCTCCAGTGCGAGGTCGGCTCCTATGCCGAACTAAGCCTAAAGAAGTTCTCCGTTATGTGAGCGCTGGTGGATGGCATATACGGAAACTGGGCCGAGTTCATTTTCGGCCGGCTACTGGAGAATGTGGAGAAGAACTGCACAGTCAAGACTGACGGCAGGTTCCTCCATGCAGTGTCTTTTGGCCTGCGAATCAGCCACATTCTGGAGGTGGAGATGGGAGACCGAATCGACCGAGGAGAGCAACTGGTCGGGTCCGACTTTATCCCAGCCACCAAGGTCAAACTTCCTGGCCCAGACTACAAGAAGCCTCAACGGCTGCGAGGCAAGCAGGCTGTGGACCCTGCTGACGAAGTTTCTGAGGAGGAGTCAGAACCTGTAGATGAGGCCGTGCCAGCTGTAGCTCTTCCGCTGACAGCTGAGGCGAAGGCAGAAATGAAGAGGAAGTATGAGGTGGAATCCTCATTTCTCGAGATGGAGCAAGCAGTGACTGGGTCATCAGCTCAGGTGCCAGTCACCAGGTCTTCTCCAAGGAAGAAAGCCAAGTTGCACCAGTCCCAGCAGCCCCAGCCAGCTGTCATCTATGCTCCAGAATCAAAGAAGATATCTATACCAGTCAAGAAGTCCGTCCTTGGACTGACTGAGGAGGAGACGATAGATAGAATGACCAGGAAAAGGAAGAGAATCAAGACGAAGGCTGAGAAGCTGGCTGAGCAAGCTGCGAAGGAACGAACCGCTTCCATTATCAAAAAGAAGCAGGCTCAGGCAAGGCTGAAGGCCTTGGCCGACCAGCGAAAGAGGGAGGCTGAGCTGGCAGCCCGTGATGAAGCCTTTGCTAGGATAAAGGCTGAGCACGAATCCCGTCGTTAGGCGCAACTGGCGGAGCAAATGCAACAAGTTGCCAAGGGCAAATGGGCTGTTGCCCAGACTTCAAGTGTTGTGCCACCAGCACTAGCTCCGGGCCAGATCCTACCAGATGAATCTTTTACGCGCCAGTTCGACATGGGATCGGAGGACGTGTTTTCCCTGGTTGAAAGTTATCAACCAGAAGAGGATGTGGTTCAAGTCCCACTGGCCGCGCAAGGGGGTGCCAGTGGAGGAGTTGTTGAGCGGGCGACCACCCCGGATAAACTGGCAAGTTTCTCTGATGATGTAGAGATGCTAAGGGACGAGGAACCAGCTGCCCCAGCTGAGGAGGAAGAAGTTGGAATGGCGACTACTGGTGAGAAGCCAGCTGCCCCAGCTGCGCCAGTCATCATCATCCCCGACGACGATTCACCACCAGTGGTACATCACTCCAGGGTGCAGCGGATGGAGCCAAGGGATCTTTTCCCCAATTTTGAGGCTGAGGCTCGTCCAGCTGACAGTCGTCCACACCCTTCAGAAGCATCATCATCTTCTGGACGACCAGCTGCACCCACACCAGCATCCGCGCCTCGTGTGCGTCAAGAGAGGAGTTCCTACATGCTGAGTATCCACCTTCATGACCTGATCGATGAAGATACCTTTCAGGCGAGGGTCACGGGGATTCATAGGTGGGAGCACCGCGGGAACCTGGCGTTTCAAAATTCCAGAGTGTCGGAGCCTTCAGCATTCTACATTATCCCCACCAGCGGTCTCCCCCACCAGTCAATATACGCTTCACGAATCTACGACTGGTGCCTGCCCCTGCATCCAGTGGAGTACTTCAACCTCTCTTTATATGAATATGCTGAAAATATCACAGCTGAAGTGGAGCGAGCTGTCGATGAAGACTTAGTCACCAGGTTTGGGGATCTGGCTGACGTTTTTGATGGAGATCTGTTCCTGGAGTTCCGGAGATGGAGGATCTTCGACTGGTGCGAGCGCAAGCTAAATGTTGAGGAGCGCGCAGTGCTGTATGCCAGGCTCGGGCTTGGGTACTGGCGAGCAGAGGAGGAATGGGCAAATGCGTTTATGGGTACTGAAGCCCAAGGCCACCACCAGCTGTCTATCAGGCGAATCAAGCGCCGATTGAAGAAGATTGCTCTCTACAGACAGCTGACTGGATCCTCAGGCCTTCCACGATCAAAACCGAAGTTACCTTTCCTCCAGTTCCAGAGCACCAGCCGAGGGTATCAGCTAATATACGCTCTCTGCCGCATCAGGATACTTGTCACTCTCCCCAGGATCCCTCCATATTTTGCTATTCTCTTTGATATGGCTGCCAGCGCTCTGCTGGTAGACCACATAGTGGAGGAGGATCCCTCGAGAGGTTGGTGGCTGACCACTGCCGTCCCCCCTGTTCCAATGGTTATGGGCGATCTTGTCCCATATCATATGGACTGGCAGCTGGTGGTATTCACAGCCCCACCTGTTTTTGTACAAGGCCTGCCAGCACCAACCGAGGTGCTCGCGGAGGAACCAGCATCAGCTGAAGTGCCCGCGGAGGAGCCCGCCCCAGTGGAGGTACCAGCCGAGTCTGCACCAGAGATGGCTGATACCGCACCTGATGTGCCTTCCACTTCCATGGAAGTTTCAGCGGAGCCACTCTCTGAGATTCATCCTCCTGCGCATCTTCTTGCCTACATTGACTCCAGGATAAATCAACGTCTCGACACCTTCCGAACTGAAGTAGTGCAACAATTGGAATCTGTCACCACAGGTGTTTCCACCTTTTTGGCACGGATCCAAGAGGGGGAAAGGGCGCGAGCACTGGCTGAAGAGGAGAGAGCCAGAATTGCTGAGGAAGAGAGACGCCTTGCAGCTGAAGAGAGGAGAATTGCTGCTGAATGGAGGCTGAAGAGAGACGAAGACATGGCCGCTCTTACTGAGATCCTGAGGTCTATCACCAGCGCTCGGACTCAGTCACCAGGATCATCTTCCAAGCCATAGTCTAGTCTCTTTATGTTTTTGTAAGTAAATCAGCTAGACTAGTCAGTTATCATTCACTGTACATGTAATTGCTAAATCTCAAATGGAATGTTAACTGACAAGTTGATGACAATCTCTTATTGTCCAACAATTGTCAAAGTTTTTACTTACCAGCTGAATTTACACATCCAGTGTAATCAGCACCAGCACTCATCTTGCATGTTAAATTTATTTACATGCTTATTTGCTCTGATCTTAATTTCCATATTTTTAAACGAGCAATATCTTTCCTTAGTTGAGGGGGAAGATTTCTTTGAGTTAGAGCTGATGTTGAGGAAGTAATTTCATGGGTTTAGATCTGATAGGTTTCACTTGTAAAACCCTGAAATCCTTTGTAACTTTCCTCATCAGCTGAGTGCTCGCTGGTTAGGCTTTGATCGCACCAAAAAGGGGGAAATTGTTGGGAAATCTGTCTAAGGTTTCCTCCCCCAGTAGCTTACTGGTTTAGATTATAGTTTTGGTGGATCAAATCCTAAGTCCTACCAGCGTCAGTTGTCTCTAGATAAGGTCTTAAATGTAAAGTCCTGTTTAGGTCTATTGAGTTGTAAGTCGCAGCTGATCAAGACTCATGCTGACACTGTTCACCAGCATGAGAAACGCTTACCACTGGCTACTGTTCACCAGTTGGGAAAAGTTTCATCAGCAGACGGCTGACAAAGACTCGTGCTGACACTGTTCACCAGCATGAGAAGCGCTTATGACTGGCTACTGTTCACCAGTTGGGAAGGTTTCATCAGCAGGCGGATGACAAACCTTACCAGGAGAATGCGTGTTACTACTTACACTATTCACCAGCGGTGATTTCACCAGTCATGGGAGATTCCGAGAAGAATTAACATCCAGACTTTTGGTAGACTTTGATGATGCCAGGGCAAGTCACCAGCAGAGACTGCCAGCACAAGATCACCAGTATGATCTACCAGTCAGATGTTACCAGGAGAATTCCAGATTCTATCTCCCCGCGTAGTAGAGACAAAAAGAAGATTCTCTGAGGAATCGACTGACAAAGGATGACTTTAAGGAAGGATAACTTAAAGTCTATCAGTCACAAGACGCCAGTCTTATTCCTCGGACTGACAGAGAGAGCCGTTCTGACACAAAGAGATCTGTGTCAGATAAAGCGGTCAAAGGTATGGGTTCTTTCCGGAAAAACATACCTGCCGCCGTCAGAAGGACATCCGAGGTCTGACACCTTTCCGGATGCGTCCAAACGGCTAGAAAGTTTGAATCGGTTCCTGCGGCTATAAATACGTTGCAACCACCAACATTCAAAGATTAGATTCCACGAGCGATTGATTCCACAATTCCACTCATCTGCTCAACCACCGAAAGAACTGAAATTATTGCAAGATCGCATAAAGTACTTTCGAGGCTTTTCATAAAGCTTTCCGTGTGTTGATTTATCAAACACGAGACTTCAAGCTTTAAGCTTGTAAGTTAAAGATCTCACTTGGTGTTCTTTCTCCTTCGAGAGAGTTCACAGCAGCTCCTGTGCTTACCAGCACTTGAGTTATTACGGGCATTCTGCCGTAGAGACTGTTACGTTCTTGGGAGAACTAAAACACCCAGCTAGCTGTGGAGGTTGAAGTGACGTGCTCGCACTCTATTAGCCAAGGAGAGTTGAAGAAGGATCCAGGACCGGGAGCGGTTGATCTAGTGAACTGGTGGACGAGGCATTCACCAGCTAGAGATAGATCGTAGGAGACCTGTACCTGATTACTCTTAGTGGAATTTCCAGTGCTTCGACTGGAGAGTGGACGTAGATCGATTGATCGAACCACTATAAAAATCCTTTGTTATTTATCAGCTTTCTGTCTTTCATTCATATTTTAAACCCAGCACTCAAGTGCTGGAGTATATCCTGAAACTGATATATAACTGTGCAAACAAGGCTAAATATTCTAAGTTTTGAATCACCAGCTGACAGGTCTCAGTTGTCAGCTGTGTACTGAGTAACCAGCACCAGCTGACCAGTTGCCAGTTGTCAGCTGTGTGTAAGTAGCGTGCAAGAAAACACTTAACATTATTTTCGCTGCGTAACGTTTTATACTCTGAAAAACCGGGACCATCACTAAATACTTCTCCCCCTGAATGATTGCAGGAAAGAAAAGCTTAAGATTTTATGAAAAGTCTTTATCCAACATCTTCGAGATTCAGCCCACTAACTTTCAAGCTCACTTCATAAAGAGAATAGGGAAACTGTAACATCAACTTTAACACATTCAGACTTCTGAACAAACTTCGACACCAAAGAACTCAACAATGATTAAAGACCCCTTTCTTTTTCTTTTTTCTCTCTTTTTTTTGTTTTTCTTTCTTTTTTATTTTTATTTTTTATAACATAAGGAAAGAAACGAACAGAAACTGCAAGCCTTCAAACTTTAACATCAGAGTGTTATACCCGTATAAAACAAACGATCTGATAAAGAACAATGCCATGTGCCATGTTCCACAGAGATAGTGTTCCTAATAACATCCTATCTCCAGTACTTAGCTTGTGACATACAAATTCAGCATGTATTACCTCACCATTCAATATATTCCACATAGACAGTGTTCCTAGTAACATCCTATCTACAGTACTTGAGAAATGATGATCGTACATGACAAACATACTCAATGCTTTGACATTAAGGCCTCACTCTTGTGCCTACTGTCTTATAACATGAGTTGATACTCCATGTGTTGACATTAAGGCCTCACTCTATGCCTACCGTCTTATAACATGGTTTTTTTTTTCAATTCAGATCTTAAAGAGAAGGGATTTAACACAATTGATAATAAAGGCTCAGGCAAGCAGAACAAAAAACTGAAAAACAACTGAATGTTGATTGACACAATATTTGCAATGATCAACATCCTACTCATACGAATTTAAAGTCTATTACACATACCAAGAGATTTTCTAAGATAAGAGAATCTCTCAAAGTCAAGGGTCTTTGTAAAAATGTCTGCAATGTGATCTTTAGTAAGAATGTATTTAAGTACAATAAGATCATTTTCCACTAAATCTCTAATAAAGTGGTGTCGAGTATCTATGTGCTTAGTTCTAAGATGTTGGATATGATTTTTAGAAATATCATTAGAACTAGCCTTGATGCAGAACAGTGTTAAAGTTTCAGTAGACATACCGTACTATTCAAGCGTTTGTTTTATATTACCATTGTGATCAACATCTCTTGCGTAATCAGCATAGCCATAACCTGTAATGTTAGTACCGGTATCTTTTGCATACCATAATCTCATATTTGAATTTCCAGATATAAATTGAATTATTCTTTTAACAGCTTTCAAATGAGGCTTTTTGGGGTCAGACTTGTATCTAACACCAACATCAACACTGAAAAGAATATCTGGTCTATTGGCAGTAAAGTATAATAAGCTATCTATCACTCCACAATATTCAGTAGGTTTAACACTAACATGTCTTCTATCTTTGCTAAGTTTGACACTGAAACTCATTAGTGTTTTCATATATTTTGCAGAACCTAATCCAAATCTTTTCTCTAAACCTTGAGCATACTTAGATTGAGAAATAGAAAAACCATCACTTTATTGCTTAATCTGTAGTCCAAAGAAGTAGTTAAACTCTCATACCAAACTAACACCAACATCAACACTGAAAAGAATATCTGGTTTATTGGCAGTAAAGTATAATAAGCTATCTATCACTCCACAATATTCAGTAGGTTTAACACTAACATGTCTTCTATCTTTGCTAAGTTTGACACTGAAACTCATTAGTGTTTTCATATATTTTGCAGAACCTAATCCAAATCTTTTCTCTAAACCTTGAGCATACTTAGATTGAGAAATAGAAAAACCATCACTATATTGCTTAACTGTAGTCCAAAGAAGTAGTTAAACTCTCCTACCAAACTAATTTCGAACATGTCAAACATTATTGTGACAAAGTCATCTATAAGTCTAACATCAGTTGCCCCAAACAGTAAGTCATTAACTTGAGCAACTATAAAGCTCTTATCAGTATGTTTAACAAAGAAAGTCTTACCCATATTACATCTGTTGAACTTTAGGTCAAGTAGAAAGTTAGGTATATTCTTAAATATCCATTTAGTTCTAATTATGCTTTTATCTCTAAGCCTAGGAACTAAGGTCCACACATCATTATAAATAAATTGAATTGACTCTTCATGCATAGACAATAGCCGATTTTCATCTTTTAAAGCTTCAGATACATGCTTAGATTCAGTTTGAGATAGATAACAACTAAAGTGGAAGATGTTGAACTTACAAACCATTTTTACCATCTCTTTGCAATTGATGGGGGCTTTCTTGAGAGTCTGTACTACTTCAAAGACACTTCCAATGACCCAAAACTGAGGATGATTCCTTTTGTTTCAAAGAGGTGGTTCTCTAGTTTCCGAGTTTGACACCAGGGTGTCACAGATTTCCTCCTTGTCAGAGTTTGAACTACGAGTAACTAGATCCTTCTCTTTGTCAGTGTCAGAGTCTGGAGTTGATGTTGGACTTGTTGTTTGTCGAACATCTGTACTTGTCTAAGTTACTGATTCTATGTCAGTCTTTATGAGATGAGATGTATCTTCCACGTCTTGTTTATCTAGTAAGGTTCCTGTATCATCAAACACAACTTTGGCAGATTCTTGGATAGTATTAGTATGTAGGTTTAACACGCGATAAACCTGTTTATTGCTTGAACATCTAAGAAAGAAAGCTTTGTTGTACCTGGAGTCAAAGTTAGTAGAATAATAATAATTATTCAGAATATACCACATACTTCCAAATACATGCATATGTTTCATATTTGGCTTCTTTCTTTTCAATAAAATTATATTTGAATAGCAAGCAGTAAATAAAACTCTATTTGAATAGCAAGTAGTGAATAAGACTCTATTTGAATAGCAAGTAGTGTTAACAATTTTAACACACAATCTTTTAGACAAGTTTTTAGAGTATAGAGTGTTATTCTCGCATTCTTTAACATCATTCAGTTGAGGTATTTTATATGTTGAGATCTTATGAGATATCCCCTTTCTTTCACACAAACTAAATAAGTCTATATTTTTCAATTTTTTCTCATGATCAGTTCTAATTCGAGTAACATCAACGTGATAAAGTTCTATAAGTCTCCTATATGATTTTCTGAAAAGTTCTAAGGTGTCGGACTTTACTTTCAAGAATTCTATACAAGTGAATCTAGAGTCATAATCAGCACAAACTAACACATACCTTTTCTCTCCAATACTATCTACTTCTATAAGACCCATTAAGTCCACATGCAGTAGACCAAAGCAAGCATTAGAGTTAGTCATACTCAAGATGAGATGAAATGTATGAGTTTGTTTACCTTTCAGACGTGAATCACAAACCATGTCCATGTTAAACTTGACCAAGTTGACCTTGTCCATATTGAACTTGACCATGTTGAACTTGACAATGTTGATGTAGTCCATGTTGAACTTTTCAATGTTGAACTTCTCTATGTTGAAATTTTCCATGTTGAACTTAACCATGTTGAACTTGACAGTGTTGAACTTTTCCATGTTGAAATTCTCTATGTTGAACTTTTCAATGTTGAACTTTTCCTTGTTTAACTTCAGTTGTGGAATGTCTTTTACAGCATCATAGATGAGAGGTTTCTGAATTCTTCGAATATTTTCATGTCCTATCTTCCTATGTTGTTCAGTCTGATAATAGTTACCGTTTGATCTACTTTCAAAGATGAGACAATTGTTAGATTTATCATACACCTTGCATACATATATATCAAACCTGATAGTGATATTTCCTTTAGCACCTTCTCCACAAGTAACCATATCTCCACTTATAAAAGTGAAGTGAGTCTGAAACGATTTGTTACATAACATATGGCTAAAACAACCCGTGTTAAAGTACCAAGTACCTGCAACATTAGTCTTTAGGAAAGTATATACAGCTAGGCATGTTTTATCCTCTTTATCGCATCTTTGATTAATTTTCCTTTTCTTATCAGCAATTCTAAATCTACATAAAGGTTTTATATGCCCAAATCTATTGCAGTAATAACACACAAACACCTTAGATGTATCTTTGACACGTTGCTTAATGATGTTAGACTTTACTCTAGAAAATTTAATCAAATTCTTCTCAGACTTTAACATAACAGAATTTAACTTTTCATAACCTAATGCACAACCATCAGAATATTTAATAGACATAATCTCATCCAATTTTGACTTACCATTGTTAATCTTAAACATAAAATCAATTTCACATATCTTGATCTTCAGCACATCCACTTCTTGATTCTTATGAGTCAAAAGAACTTCAAACCTTGAAATATGTCGTTTCAGTACAAAATTTATATCTTTCAGCTTTGGCAACTCCTTGTTTCGTTCTTCACACCTTTTGCTTTCCAAGTAGTGGCATATTTGATCATTGTCGCCATGTGTGAATGAGTAAGTCTGACATTCCTGATTCCTGACAACAGAACAAAGTTCAACATTAGAATGTTTATTCTCAGTTTGTATATAACAATTTGCAGCATCTTCTAGGGGCAGAATGTTGAAGTCTGATATATCAACATCTTTTTCCTTCATCTCTTCAGTAGCTTCTTCTTCAATCTTTTCAGCCTTTGTGATCTCTATATCATTATCCATACATTCTCTTTCGTCATCTCCTTCTTCGTCTTCAGATTCATCATCGAAGGCTGTGTTGAAGTTAGACTTTCTTCTTCTCAAAAGAGTTGGACACTCATTTGCATAGTGGCCAAATCCAGAACATCCATGACATTTCACACCATCAATATTTCCCTTAAAAGAATATATCTCTTCATTTGCTGATCCATCACTTCGTCTCCTTGATAAATTAGTTGAGTGGCTTGAGAAGTTTGACCCAGTAGAGATAGATGTTGAACTTCTTTTACTGAAGTTTGAGAAGTTTGACACAGCAGAGATAGGTGTTGAACTTCTTTTGCTGAAGTTTGAGAAGTTTGACACAGCAGAGATAGGTGTTGAACTTCTTTTTCTGAAGTTTGAGTCTCTTATATCATCTCTCATGGATCTGACAAACTTATTGAACTCGTTAGTAAGTAAAACATGATTTGACTTATCTTCGTCCAGGAGTTCAACATCAGATTCATCTTCTTGAGAGGTTGCATATGTTGAACTTGGAGATGTCTCACTTCCAGTTTTTCCAGCGCGAAGAGCTATGTTCTTTGCCTTGTATTCTTCTTTTTGTTCCTTCAGATTTATCTCATAAATTGTTAGAATACTAACCAGTTCAGCAATCTCTAGTGTTTCAACATCTCTCGCTTCTTTGATTCTGGTGATCACGGTGTTAAACTTTTCTGGCAGCGACTTTAACACCTTGTTAACTAGCCTCTTATTGCTGATGGGTTCACCTAGTACAAGAGCTTCGTTTGCCATTGATTCTATCTTCTCAAAGTAAGAGGAAATTGTTTCTTCTTCCAGCATCTTGAGAGACTCAAATTTAATAGCGAGTAATCGCATCTTAGTCTCTTTAACACTGTCTGTTCCTTCAAATTTCTCCAGAAGTATGAACCAGGCTTCTCGTGCTTCTGAGCATCTTGATACTAACCTGAAACAACCAACATCCAAAGAAACAAGTATAGCATTTAAAGTTTTGGTGTTAAAGTTAGAGTTACGTCGTTCTTCAACACTCTATTGTCCTTCAGGTTTAAGTTTGGTAATGGTTTTAGCAGCATCCTTCGGATCTTGAACAGTGGTTATTGGAGGTTTCCATCCATGCAAAACTGTAATCCATGCTTGTTCATCTAAAGACTTGATGTATATCCTCATTCGAGACTTCCATAGAGAGTAGTTAGTCCCATTGCTCTCCAAAACGGGTGGTCGACAAGCAGGGCTTGAAAAACCTATCATAGTAAACTGCACTCAGGAACAAACATCTTAGTCCGTCAAGAAGTAGGCTCTTGATACCAATTGAAAGAATTTAGTGCCCGAGTTTACTGTAACATCTAGGTGTCAAAGTTTTAAACCCTGCAGAATTCAATATGTCTGAACTTATAAATATAGAGTAATGTTAAACAGAATGTCAGAGAAGTCAAAGTTTGACATATTCAAAGTTTAACATGCAGCGGAATAAAGTTAAACAGACACAAAGAATTATTTTTCACGAGTCTAGAGTTTCTAAACTCGTGAGAGCCACACGGCCAAAAATAGATTTCACTATGATAAAAAAGTTTACACAGTAAAATCGAAATAATAAATATCCAAACCTCTTCTCGGTTCACTCCCTCGAAGAAACTTGAATTTACATAGAAGTAGAGACTACAACTATGAACACACCGTATTTACGAACTAACGATTCAAACCTCAAAACTCCTCTACCGTTGGATTCACTCTCCGGAGGTAGGATCCTTCTTCGGCTTGAATGGATTCGCTAGCTTGAACGAACGGGGAACGCTTGTTGAAGGTGGGAACGCCTTGTATATTGAATAGCATAGGTCGTCCGCCTTCTCTTCGCACCACAGCAGTTGGAACGCCTTGAATAATATATCTCTATGAATAGTGTAGGTCGTCCAACTTGAATCTTCATCCCAGCACCCTTTATATAGGTTTAGATGAGTGCATCCTCGTGTAGATATGATTTGCCTCGTGTAGATATGGATAGCCTCGTGCTTGATATGTATATCTACATAAATATCGCAACTGCACACACTAGAGAAAGATATGTCAAAGATATGTTAAAGATTTGAATTTATCTCTAAAGATTATGAAGTAAATCTATTCAAATATATCCAAAATTCAAATCTATTCGTTCCTAAATCTTTATAAAATATATATCTTTCCTAGAATTAACTGAATATACGAAAATAATAAAATACGAAAAGATATGAAATGATAAGATTAACTCAGCAAAGTCTAACACGTAGGTGTTAAACATTTATAGGTGTTAAACATAATCATTGACACAGTCAATTCTAACACAACCAAGATATAATGGGATTGTATCAAGAATTTTGGATAGGGGTCCATTAAATTTTATATTCTAAAAGATTATAAAATTGAGTCAAATTAAAAAAATGTTTTTAACTCTTCATATTCACTTTTCAAGCTCTTTTGTTTCATAGTTTCAGTCCATTTTTCTTATTCACAACTTATGAACGATGGACTTGTCTTAAAAAATTTCAATATCACAATCACACTCAAATTCAATTTTTCTCATTAACTAAAAGGTATATCACTCTTATTATTTTTAAATCATAAAAATATTATTTTTATAAAATTAATTATCTAATATTTTTTTTAATTTCAACTAAGGAGCTCACGAATAAATTTTATTAAATTCAAGTTTGGTTCATTTAATAAATAAGATTTTATCGAATCGAGATTCGAGTAGCTCATGAACAGTTGAGTCCATTTATAATCATACTTGTACCTATACGTATAATTATTACTCCCTTATTAATAGTCTACTTTGACCGGGCACGATAACCAATGCGAGTAGAGACATAAGAAATTACTATTTTATTAGTGGATGTGTATTAACTTTCAAGTGAACAATTAAATGGGATGGAAGAAAAAGGAAATGTAAACAATTTAAGTTGGACAGAGAGTATATGAAATAGAAAAGTTTTTTTTTTTTTTTTTAATGTAATAATGGAATTTGTATGAGTGTCTGTCCCGCAATAAACACGTTATGCTATGTGTATTTATTTAGTGACAAGTAGGCCCAATTTATTTTTATTTTTATAAAATATATTTAATAAATTTAACACGAGCGGACCCATATTATAATTGTATATTAAATTATTTATGTGGCATTAAACAAACGTTAAATGCTCTAACCGTGGGAAATCGGTGCTCTGTTTGCTGTATTTTCTGGTAAGTTTCTAATCTCAATATTCAATATTAATTTGATTCTGTACATCGTGCATTGCTCAATCAAGGTTATTATTGATGATATCATCATCGGTTGCGGCTGTGTGTTTTAGAAATTTCTGAAAACGATGAGAATTCTGCGCGAGGGTTTCTGCTCCGTGAATCTAGAATTATGTGCATTGTGAAATATTTAGGGTTTGAGTGTAATGCCGATATGAATATTGTTACACATTTGATTTGAACGCCTCTATTTTGTAAGTTACGTAGAAATGTTTACAATCGCATATAACAACCCGGATTTGATAAACAACAGACATCTGCAGTGTGCAGGAGCTATAAATTATATCAATACATTCTATAATCTGTAATTTTGTAAAGTTCTTATCTGGTAGTACTCACTCAATCTTGACTCAGAATTCGTTCCCTTCATCTCTGATTCCAGAAATCTGCTAGTTTGCTCATCTTAATGGATCCCAGTGGCCCTGAAATATAGGTCTGCTCATGAGCTGACAGTTCTTGTGCAACAAGACGCATATCAGGCCGTAACTTCGGGTTGGTCTGTATGCACCCCAATGCAATGGAGACGGCAAACATCACTTCCTCTGCTGTTTTTCCGGTGGGAGGTGGAAGCCTTTGATCAATCACATCCATCAAAAGCATATCTGAGTCATTGGGTAGTGCAGATATGAGGTCTCCAGGGTGCCTTCCCATCATGACTTCTAACGCCACCACTCCGAAGCTGTCACCTTCATAGTGAATGCCAATTCTGCATGCATAACATGTTATTACATATCTTGTTGCATAAACTTTTACATAAGTAGAAAATGCTGATTGATTCACTACCTGGTGCCATATAACCTGGAGTGCCAGCTGCTGCTGACCAATTTGATGAATCGGTGGCTAGAAGTCTCGCTGTGCCGAATTCTGAAAGCCTTGGCTCGAAATCTTGATCCAGTAAAATGTTTCAGCAGAGCCTCTGCTTCAGTTGCTGTGGAGGCTGCTGTCTGCAAATGGAACAACAAAATTAAGAGAGAGAATTGGAATGATGATTTGATTGCTTTCTTTGGTGTCGCCATGCTTAGCTTAGCTGAGAAAATTGGAGTGATTCCTTGATTGCTTTCTTTTGTATTTCATGTCGTTTAAAAATGCTTGCTTAGCTAATAGAATGTGAATGTCTTTGTTTGCTTTCTCTCGTGTTTCATGTCATGTGGAAAATTTGTCGAAACAACTTTTCCATATTTCACATTGAAATGATAAATTTGATGAACATATCATTCTTGATGAAGAATTTAAATGTGCAATTCTACCGTTAAAAAACATTTTTTTGGTACATTTTAGTCAATTGATGATTATATACTTAAGTTTCCCCCTTATTGTCATTTGCTAATATAAGAATTTGAGCTTAGATGTGGGCCTGTTCGTTGATCAGTGATAACGAGCTAAGTCAGATTTGAGTATGATCAAGTTCGAGCTTGCACTAAAAAAAAAAAAAACTCAAAGCTCGAGCTCGACTCGATTGAGCTCAAATTATATTAAAATAAATAATTTAATTTAATTATTTTTAAATTTCTAATTAAACTTTAAATTATTCATAATTAAATAATAGATTTAGCTGTAACACCCTTAATTAAAATCATCTTGTGATAGCTTAATTGGTCTC
>JAPKLW010000065.1:310379-349649 GCA_026898455.1 Plectranthus barbatus | reverse complement strand
TCAATGTAACGCGACTCCATATCGGAAGGTCAGATGGGGGCGTTACATTAGCTAAAAAATTTAATTATATTAAGTTCGATAAGGCTCGTAAACTTATTTCGAACTCAATCTCAATTTAAGCTTGAATTCGATAAGGCTCGGGAGCTAATCGAGTTGAATAATCTTTATGCGAGTCTATAGAGTTCAGTATCATAAAGCTTGATTAGCTCGCAACCGGTTTGACTCATGTTCACTCATGTTCACTCATAATTATGTTTTTTTTTGCAACTATGATCCAGTGAGGATGGAAGCGTAGAAAAAGTTAATTAATTTTTCTTGTTTTATTTTGGGAAGGCTGGGCTTCATTTCAGAACAAAAAAAAAAGGGAGTTGGATTTAGATTTTAAAACTGGATTGTATGTTTTGAAATAAATGATTCTTTTTTTCCTTTCTGATTTTAGTTACTTTTTGGATGATTTCAATCTTAAAGTAAATTACAACACTTTCCATTAATACTTAATATTAATCTCTATATATATATATATTAAAACAAGATCGGATTCTTTATATGGAAAATATAGTTGAATTAATTGTTCATTAATTGAAGTGTTAAGTTATTAATTAATAAGTGATACTTTCTATAATCATGCATAAATTAATTCAAAATTAAGATTATTGGAAATAATTGATATTTATGATTGAATCTATCAATCATATATTACACAATTATAATTAAGGAAATAAATATATATACAATTAAGTAAATAATGGATTAGTAAGGAAATGCATAATTGATATTTATGGTGTGAATTTATCAATCATATATTACAAATTTAATTATTTTTGTACAATTAAAGAAACAATTATCTCTATTAATTTTTTTTACTAAATTAATTATTCAATTATAAAATAATATGGTGTAAATAATTATTTCTATTTAATATTCATTATCGTGAAAATGAATTTATATTTATTTTATGATTTTGGATTTACTATTTTAAGACATTTTAATTAGTATAAACTTACTTTGATTAATTTTTTAAATATAATCTTACAAAAAAATTTATATTTTAGAAGAGCACAAATCTAGGAGAATATTATCACAAAATAGAATATAAAATCACAAAAAAATATCAATATCTAAATTACATGTTCCAAAGTTTATTTTTCATAGCATGTATATTGATATTATACAAATTGACAAAATATTATAATTGTCATTAAATTTTAATAATTCACTTTAAAGTTAAACTTATTCATTTACTTTAAATATATTTTGTATGAGTAATGCTATGCTGCTTACTCTATGGAGAGCTGGTGTGAGCTAAAAAAAATATGTTGTAACTCACAGAAACTCACCATAGAGTGGGCAGCATAACATTTCTATATTTTGTATTTAGTTATTTTTTATGTGGATATGATAAGCTATGACTAATAAATTTAATTATAAATATCTATTTTCTCCTTAATGAAATCTCATTTTACACAAGCTGTGATTTAGGCATGTTTATATATTAATGTATATAATCATGATAAAAATCAAATATGAGATTACATTCACTAAATGAGGAAGAAAGATATATTGTCCCTAAAATTATAACACCTAAACCATTTTTTTCCGCTAAACAATGCTTCCGAAAACAATAAAAAATTATAAAAAACCATTAGTACAATAATCTTATATGGTAAAAAATGATATTATGGATATGATTTATAATCATGACAATAAATCCACACATATCTATTAAATACAATCCTCTAAATTGATTTGATAATATTTTGGTAAGAAAATTAAATACAATCCTCAAATCATGACCTAACATATAAAATTTTAGACCCTTTATTTTTTTATCCGTACTATAAATATGAGTCCTCCATTTACAATTTTATCAGCCGTGCATCTCTTCTTAAATGAGAAATCTCATTATGCTATTTAGTTTAGTTTAGTTTAGTTTTCTTTTCTTTTTTTGTTTAGTTTTATATTTGGATTCGAATAATGATTCAAGTATTTTGTTAAAAGGAAGACAAACAAAGGAATGCATATTTGCTTGAGGTCTTCATATTTAGATGTGAGATCAATACCAATTGTAATTAGCATTTTATGATCATTAATTTTTTTTATTATTATTATGGAGAAGAACTTTTGTCACATAAATTCTCGACAGTTTAGTCATTCTCTTTTGATTTCTTATTGTATGTGCTATTTTCTTATTTATATGGTACAATAAATTAATTTTACGACTCTTGCAAAAAAATAAAAATTAGATATAGATATTGAGACTTAAGTTAGTAGAAGAAAGTTTTAAATGGAAAATAACCTTCAAGATAATTGAAGAATAAAATACAAGGAAATTATTAAAATATATATTTTTGTTGAATTATAATATAATCATAAAGTTTAGATAAATTAATGAATAAAAATTGGTGAGTGCTTAATATCACTTTTCTAATCCCATAATTTTAATATTTCATATTAAGTTCATAACAAGTCATGCATAATTATCAACATATAAACATCGATTTGTTAATCTATTCCATCCTTGAAATCATCCATAACTTATTATAGTTACTATTTTTGTAGGTTAAAGTTACTTTTTATTATTTTTTGTTTTAATATGAAAAAAAAAGTATATTTGGAGTCATTTTAAAGGGTGGGGAGTGATATTACACATACAAATGATTTGCATTAATATTAATGTAAATAAGTGTTGGCTTATATATTAAATAGAATTACACACTGTTTATATTTTTTATTAAAAAATTGTACATTAGTTTTAGAACAATGTTAAAATAAATATATTATTATTAATGTGTTGATACAGTAAATGCAAGAATAAGTTTGTGTGTATAATAAAAAACCATATAAAGGTATTCTTAAATAAATAATTATATGTTAAAATAATATTTCCCAAAAATGTAGAAAGCTGTTGATGTAACGATAAATTAGAAGTGTGCAAAACAAATAGAATTTATCTTACCATTAATATTATATTATTACATCAATCGATAAACACATTAAAATATGTTTATAGTGGGGACTAAAATGTTTTTATGAATAAATTTGAGAAAAAATATTTCAAATATATGATTTTTGTGGCATGAGAGGAATTGAATTATATAAATTAAGCTGGCATGGTTGTTGATATTGCATTCAAAAAATAATTTTATTTGTGTAAGTATAATTTTTCATTTATTTACGGATAAGTTAATTTGGATGCTTTTTTTCTTAATCGATGACAACATCTCATTATATTATTCTCTTTTTTAAATTAATTTGTAATGGATAATTATTTATACATGTGAAACTCATTTATATTAATAAAATAATATATAGGTATTGTTTTGACTTAGAAACTAATATGAGACTTAAAAAATATAATTCAACAAACTAATCTAAATAAATCAAATAGATGCCAATATAATATCAAACATATATTCTATAAAATATAATACATTATATGATGGATATATTATTATAAAACTTTATGATTTACACATTTTATAAATTTATATAGTTTGCTTATAAGAACAAAATCAAATTTAATATTATTTTAATATAATACTAGTATATAAATATAATCACATCATCACATCACATGTTTTTCATTTTGGGAACAATTTTTTTGTTAATAGGAATACATATATAAACTCGAACCTGTGAGTTCTGAGCAGGGGACATTAGGAACGGTATTGATAAGTTTATAGTCTGAAAGCTAAAAGCATATTTGAATCATAAATTAGACCCCAATTATCCTTCCCTGGTCCACACGGCAATGAGGGAGCCGAAGTGAGGAAAATAAAACTGCAAACTCTAAAAAAAAAAAAGTCTAAATATTTTTAAAAACTAAAAGTTTAAACATTAAAGAAGTCCAAGTCTTTTTAAAAAATTAAAAAATTTAAACTTAAAATAACGTTAGCTCAGTATACATGAAATTATCCATATAAAAATAATATATGTGATTATTTATTTTAAACTTGGATTTATAGCACTGACAGGTGTTGATTGAATATCCTATCTTGGTTGTGGACCTAAGAGTATATCACCATATATAACTGAAGGTTCCTCTCCTTACAAGCTAATTTTGTAGGGAGAGAAATTGAATCTTTACATGGTATCGGAGCCAGCCCGGTTTGATGTGGGACCTGATTTATCCCGATAATCGGACTTGAATTATACCGATCCCCGTGAAGCTCCACACTGTGCGTGAGGGGTGTGGGTTGAATATCCAACGTTGGTTGTGGAAATGGGATCTTTACAAGATGCAGTTAATTTGTCTCATTTTCAATAGTTTATAATTTTACCTTCATGACTTCATCAAAGCAAAGAATTCCGATAAAATTAAGAGGAGTCGAATATGAATACAATCATGAAAAAGCAACAATTTATTCTCTGATTTTGTGATGCACGTAGAGACTTTTTTCATCTTTGAAACACGGGTACAATTATAATTTATAAATACCCCATCCATGCATAACTAATTATAATTTTCATCACAACAAAATGATGCGTGGAAAATCAATGTATGTTTTGTGGGTGGTCTTTTTGTTGGTGGTTCATGTTGTGATGCATCATCAAGTGATGGAGACGCCCAGGCCCAGCACCTCCATTGGCTGGCCAAGGCAGCCGCAGCTCCGTACCCAAGATCTCACCACCCGAATCCGAGCGGCCAGACGGCTCATAGAGGGCGGAGAGGGGCCACCGGAATCCTCGGATTCACGTCCTGGTGATGGTGTAGGTCATTGATCGATGCTTGGAAGCTGAGGCTCAAGTTGTGGATGTGTGATCGATATTTCACTTTGTTTTTGTTTTTGAGAAAGTTTAATTACTCGATTTCATGCTTTTGTTTGTAATTAACTATTTCTATGCATGCGTCTATTATATAATGGCAACGGTTTCTTCTCCGGTGACTTTGATATCCGATGCCATTTTAGGATATACGGGGAAGAAGATAATGGCCGGTTTTAAGAGAGAATATTTCCAATTGATTAATTACTTTCACCTCCCGATTAATCTAATCCCTGTCGATAATTATAAAGACATGATTTTTTTAAAAAATAAACTAAAAAATAAAAATACCGTTATTTAAATTCACACAGTCAGATATCCACAGGAAAACTCGAACCTGTAAGCTCTTAGTTTAGACAAGGCCCTACATAAATTGCAATTTGGAAGAGTTTTACGTGTACGGTCCACCAATCATGTTATGGTGTCAATGTAAAAATTCCAGGTTATAAGATTTGTGTTTTAACTTATACAACTAAAAATGATATTTCCGCCCAAACACAATTTCAAAAAATTATGAATAACAAATATTGGCCAACACTATTTTGTTACGTCATTATTGAGTTTTTTTTATATATAAAAGATATACATTTATTTGAACTCACATACTCAGATGTTCTCGCACAATTTCAAACTCATGATCTCTTAGTCACAGGTAAAACGCTTTCACCACTGCGAATCGAGTAGTAGGGGACTTAGTAAATGTTATTATCTTTATTATAGAGACTATATTGTAAAATTACTAAAGTGTGATGCTGTTGAAATGTGGTAGTTCCTAAATCAGTGGATGCACAATCATATTTATTCCAGAACTCAATAAATCGCTGAATCAATTTCGTTTTTATTCTATTTCATATTTATTTTTAAATTAAACTACTCAAGGTAATTCAGATAACAAATGAGGCACTTTCGAAATTAGCTGAATTCATTATAGTTCATATCTGATTTCATCATACTTCAATATTCTTTCATGACAACCAAATATTAATAAGAAAAAGCATAACATGCGTCAATTTTATTTGTATAAAATTTTGTTGGTTTGATATTAATTTTTCACACAATACATACTTTATTAAAAATAGTTTCATATGTTCAATTTATGTTTTTCATCGTACGTAAGTTAATTTCATTACTATGACTTATTTTAGTTCATTACAAAGGTATTGAATTTATGTTATTATACTTCATTATTACAAGTAAAAATATATCTGGTTTCTTCATTATATTGGAGTTTCAAATTTATTGTTTATAGTCGTGTTACACCATTCTATATATATCTATATAGCTCCATAATAATTCATTTTCATATATATAGGATTTTTTGTTCTAAACATATGCAATAGGGAATTCAAGGAAAAAAAAATTACCTTTAATTTGAATGTATGATATTTTTTAAAATAATTTAAATTGAGTGAGTTGTGATTATTTAAATGTCACGCCCCCAGTTAACTTCCCCGACTTTAAGAACGCGACATGTTATCTCTCAAGATTTCTCACCAAGTAAACACAATTACGAGGTACGCTCAAACAATGGATGACTCATTTAGAGATCATGACAAGGTTCATCTTTATACAAAATATACTAGCATTTAGTTCAAGTTCATAAATAAACGTCAGGGTTCGAGTGTTATACAAAATATGGGGATCGAAGTTTGAATTCAGAGGTTCATTGCAGCGAACTGGCGTAATGGAGATATGTATATTGTGATACATATTTCAGGATCAAGCTCTGGTTGGACTGCTCACACATTCCTGCTACCACCTCCACGCTCCAAGCTTTAACCTACATGTTTTAGAAATAACATGCAGGGGCTGAGTACACTGTGTACCCAGTGAACACATCTCCGAAAACATACAAATATAGATCGTTATGCCATCACACAGATAAGTCATGAGGTTTTATTTGAAATCAACTCATGCTTATCAAAACAATTTGATTCACACGCCATGAGCACGGCTAAAATCACTCGCATGTGGTCGCTATCTGTTTTAACAAGTGTGACTTGGAAGCAGGTCTACTTCCAAGACACGATGTACAACTAATTTTTGCATCGGATTGTAATTTGTCCAGATGCTTGTATTGTATATATTTTGTGTGTTTGCTTTAGAAAATAGCAAAAAAAAAAGAAATCGTCAATTAAATTACATTAAGAAAATATCTATATAGGCATAATCACATCACATGTTTTTCATTTTAGGAATAATTTTTTTTTTTTAATAGGAATACATTTATTTAAATTGACACACCCAAATATTGTAAGCAAACTTGAATCTGTAACCTCGGGGAGATTAGGAACAGTATTGATAACTTTATAGTCTGAAAGCTCAAAGCATATTTCAATCATAAATCAGACCGCAATTATCCTTCCCTGGTCCACACGGCAATTTTTTAAATATTTTTTAAACTTAAAATAACGTTTGCTCAGTATACATGAAATTGACCATATAATTAAAAAAACTTATGTGATTATTTATTTTAAACTTGAATTTATAGCACGGAGATGTGTTGAATATCACCACCATGAAGGTCCCCTCTCCTTACAAGCCCATTTTTTAGGGAGAAATGAGATGTTTACATGGTATCAGAACCGGCCTGGTTCGATATAGAACCTGATTTATCCCGATGATGGATTCCGTGAAGTTCCACGTTGTACGTGAGGGGGATGTGTTGAATATCCCACATCAGCTGTGGAAATAAGATCTTTACAAGATGTTAATTTGTCTCGTTTTCAATAGTTCAATTTTACCTTGATGACTTCATCATAGCAAATAATTTCCGATAAAATTAAGAGGAGTCAAATTAAAGTATGAATACAATCATGAAAAAGCAATAATTTATTCTCTTATTTTGTGATGCACGTTGAGACTTTTTTCATCTTTGAGAGACGGGTACAATTATAATTTATAAATACCCCCATCCATATGCATACCTAATTATAATTTTCATCACAACAACATGAAAATGATGAGTGGTAAATCAATGTATGTTTTATGGTTTGTGTTTTTGTTGGTGGTTAATGTTATGATGATGCATGATCAAGTGATGAGTGAGACGCCCAGGCCCAGCTCCTCCTTTAGCTGGCCAAGGCAGCCGCAGCTCCGTACCCAAGATCTCACCACCCGAACCCGAGCGGCCAGACGGCTCAAAGAGGGCGGTGAGGGGCCACCGGATCACTCGGAATCAGGTCAGGGTCATGGTCATAACCAACATTAGCCCATAGGATGATTGATCGATGCTTGGAAGCTGAGGCTCAAGTTGTGGATGTGTGATCGATATTTCACTTTGTTTTTGTTTGTAAACTATTTCTATGCATGCGTGTATGTATAAGTATTATATAATGGCAACGGTTTCTTCTCGGGCCGTGACTTTGGGGAAGAAGATAATGGCCGGTTTTAAGAGAATATTTCCAATTTATTAATTACTGTTGGGTTTGGCAAACCCAACAATCCTCCCCTCAAACCCAAGGACCACAATCCCGTGTCCTTCCTCTCGATCACAATTCATCTTGCACCGCCTTCAACTAACGGGATCCGTTGCCTGACCATCACTGTCAGGAAGCTTTCGACACAAGGCACCCATTGTATCGAGGTTTGTGAGCCTTGATCCGCCAACTCGACATTAATATGATATTGTCCGCTTTGGGCATCACAAGCCCTCATGGTTTTGTTCTTGGGTATCAACCCAAAAGACCTCATACTAATGGAGTTGGGTGGACTCTTATATACAAGGGCGGAGCCACAATAGGGCATATGAGGGCTCTTGACCCCACGGGTTCAAAAAAAAAAAAAAAAATTCTTCATATATATTTTAAATATATATATGATAAATATATTATAATTTTTTTTAATCTTGAGTTCTAAACCCCACAATGAATGAAATATTAAGTAGTATTATGGGCCTTAATGACCCTATCACATTCTTCTAAATTCTAGTTTTGATTATTTTGTACTCATATTGTAATTTAAATTGCAATTATTAATTTTGTTGATTGTTTTGTCCATTTTTTGTGAATTGTAATTGTCAAGTTATTGTGATATTAGAGATAATTAAGGATACGATATTTTGCAAAATCTCTTGTCAATATTATGTACTTGTTTATCGTACGATTGAATTTAATAAAATTTATAGTTTATTTTAAGATTATTGATTCAAGAAATTTGAGTGACTAGATATAGTGTATCTAAAGATGTTGTATATTATTTATAATGTTATTTATTTGCTCAAAATGACCATAAACATGGGGATAAAGCATTTATCGAACCTTACAATTGGTAAAAAATAAATTAATTTTGAATTTTTAATATTATTTATGTTTAATTGTTTCCAGTTTTTTTTTTTTTTTAAACTTTTGTATCATGTTGGCATAACATAGTTCAGCCCCCGCGAACCTGAATTCCTGTATCCGTCACTGCTTATATACAAGGGATCCCATCCTTGTTTCTCCGATATCAGGCATTGATTGATATCAATTATTTCATTCCATAATTTGTATAATGTAGCATGAAATTCTTTTGTCCATTATTAATTGCTTAATTAGTCAAGTAAAATTAACACAATATCAGCCATTAATTGATATTAATTATTTCTTTCCATAATTTGCGTAATGTAAATGTAGCATGAAATTCTTTTGTCCACTATTAATTGCACAGATTTGTTTCTTTATTTTTTGTACAATTACTTTTGATAAATATAATATTATTTCCTTGATTGATAAATATATTCTTCTAATTGATTTTTATTATATTTGATACATATTTAATTAAAAATAATTAAATGAAAAAAAAACGATCTCATCATAACATTGAAAAAAAATTAATTAAAAGATTTGGAGTCTTGGAGATATCTATTGCAATACATTTAGACCTTTATTTAATAATTAAATAAAATACTCTCCAATTACATATTTTAAAATTAAATAAATAAGAATTTGAAATGCATATCCATGTATTTATATGGAAAAAAATCGTAATATTAATTGCATTTTCTTAGTGATTCAATTATTACCAAACATATCATAACTTAATTTTGAATTATTTGTGTATTATTATAGAATGTTTCACTTATTAGTTGATGAACTTCTAGTTCAATTAATGAACAAGTAATTCAACTAAAATTTTCATATAAAGCTTCCGGTCTTATTTTAATATAGATATATAGATTTACAACTAATTTTTCGACATTGACGACACTTATCTCTTGCTGCTGCTACTACTTTTCTTTTTGTTGGCTCCACAACCTCTTCAACAATTTCTTCTACTGCAAGACTAACTAAGACTATTTTCATCTTCGGTGCAACCTGATCCAACTTTTCAAGCCACTTGTTCATCGTCTAATCCTGACCACATTGTGAAGGCCCTTCATATCTACGCATCATTAGCCACAGAGTCAAGCTTTCTTGCCACTAGCCAAAGTTGGCGCCAAGCCGCAAATTGCCATAGCTCGCTTAACGGCTTAAGCGAAAGCACATGGGAAACGGTCCGATCCAAAATGCCAAAAAGGCTCTTGCACCATTGACATTTCTGGATTCGTGATGAAGGCTTCGACCACTTCATAGACTGCGAGTCCTTTTATGCTGTCAATGGTTAAATGGAGCTATATTTTATAAATTTATGTTTGGGAAGGTTTCAGGTTAGGCACGCCTAGACGGTTTAGGCGGGTTTTATCCATTAACCCAACCCAAATCCATTTAATATACCCTAATTGGGGATTAATAAACCCTATTTGGAATGGGTAAACCCATTCGAATATGGATAAAACCCACCTAAACCGTTTAGGCGTGCCTAACGCAAGTTTTTGCCTTTATGTTTTTGTTTTTAATATATATAAGATTAAGTAAGCAGAATAGTAAAACTTAGTAATAATTTTTATTTTTTTATATGGAGGTTATGCTTAGAATTACCCTCCTCTTCCAATGCGTTAACTGATCTCACTAAAATCCTCTGTTGTTAGTGCAATTTCTCCAAAAGGAATTTTCCAATCTGCTTCCCAAATTTCTGAATTTGGCTCAGGATCTTCAACGTGTTTTGTCTTCCAAGGAATGAGAAGTCCGACAATAACCATTGCAAGAACTATGAGGCTAACAATGGGAACAATAGAAACGACAAGAATCTTTCTCTTGTTTCGACGCGTGGAGGGTGAAGACCTCCTCCATCTCCACAGAGACCAGAGTTTTCAGCGAATGCTTCGGCGGTGGGTGCTCTGTTTGCTGCGTTTTCTGGTAATTTGATTCTATACATCTTGAATTGCTCAATCAATATTCTTGATCTCATCACCGTTTGCCGTTGGGTGTTTGTTTTAGTTGCGAAATCGAACATAGAAAAATCTGAAAACGATGAGAATTCTGCGCGAGGGTTTCTGCTCCGTCAATCCTGAATTATGTGCGTTGTAAAATGTTTAGGGTTTGAATCTAATGCCTATATGAATATTGTTGCACATTTTATTTGAACGCCTTCGTTTTCTAAGTTACATAGAAATTGTTTACAATAGCAAACACCATTTCTGTTGAGCTCAGATTTCATAAACAAGTAAAGAACAGACATTTGCAGGCGCAGTGTGCAGGAGCTAGACATTATTCATACATTCTCTAATCTGTAAAGTTCTTATCTGGTACTACTATATAAATGCTGTGAGTAGAGTACTCACTTAATCTCGACTCGAATTCAAACGACACTTATTCTTTGTACAATACAATACTAGATTAATTCGACTATTTCATCTGTGGCTCCATAAATCTACTAGTTTGCTTATTTTGATGGTTCTCAGCGGCCCAGGAGAATAAGTCTGCCTATGAGCTGACAGTTCTTTTGCAACAAGATGCATATCAGGCCGTGATTTTGGGTTGGTCTGAATGCACCTCAATGCAATGGAGATGACAAACATCATTTCCTTTGCTATTCTTCCCATCGGAGGTGAGAGCCTTTGATCAATCACATCCATCAAAAGCATATCCGAGTCATCGGGTAGTGCAGATATGAGGTCTCCGGGGTGCCTTCCCATCATGACTTCCAATGCCACCACTCCGAAGCTGTACGTATCACATTTCTCTGTCACCTTCATTGTGAGTGCCAGTTCTGCATTCCATAACATGTTATTACGTATCTTGTTGCATAAGTAGAAAATGTAGATAGATTCATTACCTGGTGCCGTGTAACCTGGAGTGCCAGCTGATGTAGTCCAATTTGATGAATCAGCGGCTAGTAGTTTTGCTGTGCCAAAATCTGAGAGCCTTGGCTCCAAATCTTGATCCAGTAAAATGTTGCTGGTTGATACATCACGGTGTACAATCACGGCGGGTAAATCACGATGCAGGTAAGCAATGGCGTGTGCCACTCCTTTGACAATTTTCAACCTTGTAGCCCAACTTAGTTCGACAGACTGCATATCATCATACAGAACATTCCTCAAGCTGCCTCTCTCAACAAACTCGTACACCAAGTTTACAGACTCTTCCGTGAAGCAATATCCATAGAGCTTGATTATGTTCCTGTGCCTGGCTTCAATCAGTACATGAATTTCATTCTGGAAACTACGAATATTTGTGAGCGCCACATTACTTGAGACTGATATGTTGAGCACTTTGACTGCAACAGTTTGTCCGGTTTGTAAATCGGCTCGATAAACACTTCCAGTTCCTCCTCTTCCAATGCAGTATAGCTCACTAAAATCTTCTGTTGCTCGTGCAATTTCTCCGAAAGGAATTTTCCATTCTGCATCCCAAATTTCTGAATTTGGCTCAGGATCTTCAGTGTTTTTCGTCCTCCGAGGAATGAGAAATCCTGCAATAACCGTTGCAAGAACCATGAGGCTAACAACGGGAACAATAGCAGCAACAAGAATCTTTCTCTTGTTTCCAGACGTGGAAGATGTAGGCCTCCCCCCACAAAGAGGCAATCCCTCAGCAGCTCCACATAGACCAGAGTTATTAGCTAATGCTTCGGCGGGTGCTTTACTGAATATATCTCCAGAAGGTATTGGACCAGATAGGTTGTTGTTGGAGAGACTGAATTCTGTCAGACTTACCATTTCAGATAATGATGCTGGAATTTTTCCAGAAATATTGTTGTGTGACAGGTTCAGAATCTCAAGACTGATAAGCTTCCCCAGGGATGATGGAATTGTTCCCGAACACAAATTGTTGCTGAGGTCCAACATGTATTGCAATCTCGTCAAGTATCCAAGCTCGGATGGAATGTTCCCAGATAATAAGTTATTGCTCAAGTTCAAGCTCAGCAAACCTTTGCAATTCCCAAGGACTTGGGGAATATTGCCCGTGAGTTTATTTCCCGACAAATCTAGATACTGTAGATTTGTCAGCTGGCCAATGATTTGCGGAAGTACTCCAGTCAACTGATTGTTGCTCAGATTGAGATTAAACAGTTTTTCTAGTTTTCCCAGCTCTTTAGGAACTTCACCTGTCAACATGTTTGAACCTAATTCAAGAACGTGAAGTTGCGTCAGATTCCCTAGCTCATCTGGGATTACTCCAGATATTTTATTGTGGTGCATCTGAATATTCGTGAGTTGTTCGTTCAGTACCCAACTCGGTGTAAGCTTGCCTGTGAACTGATTGTTGCTCATGGAGAGGAACGTAAGTTTTGGGTGAATCCCAAATGCTTCTGCAATATCTCCAGAAAGCTGGTTGTTTTCCATCCGTACTCTTCTTAAGTTGGTGCAATTCTTAAAGCAGTCTGGCAACGACCCTGAAAACATGTTGTTGTCCACTGTAAAATATTCTAATGCAAAACCCAGGCACAATGCTGGGGGCAGCTGCCCAGAGAATCTGTTATCTGAAAAGCCAACATCGGATAATCGAGGACTTTTTTCTCCAAGATCATGTGGGAGACCGCCTGAAAGGTTGTTATTTATCAAATACAGTCTCTCCAGGTTATGGAGGTTGGATATGGAATCAGGAAGCTGCTCTCTCAATAGGTTGTCGCCTAAATCAAGAATCTTCAGATACGCGTGCCCTCGAATGACTGGTGGGATTGTTCCAGTAAGATGGTTTAAGTAAAGGATGAGAGTTGTGAGATTTGTGAGGTTCCAGATTGTCGGAGGTATTTCACCGGAAAAATGGTTTTCTGAAAGGCCCAAATTTAATAAATATGTCAAGTTTCCTATCTGTGGTGGAATGGGTCCTGAAAATGAATTCTTATACAGGTACAGAGTGTTCAAATTTGTAAGCTGGCCTATTTCAGAAGGAAGACTCCCGGTTAGCAGATTCTTGCCTAAATCTAAGAAGGTGAGATTAGTGCACTGGCCAAGCTCTGGTGGAACTGAGGAATTGAAGCCATTGTTATTAAGATCCAGGAATTGAAGACTCCTTAGTTGGCTTAAAGAGGGCGGGATTTCGCCTGTGAGTTTGTTATCTTTCAAGTTCAGGTAAGTAAGATTTAGACAACTAGCTATGAAATCTGGAAAGCCCATGGTGAGGTTATTGTAATACAAATTGAGGTATGTCAGCGAAGAGAAGCTGGGAAATCTAGACCAATCAGGAGTCTCCAAATAATTAGAGCCAAAATCCAAGAATTGTACCTGCTGAAGATTGCCGATTTGATATGGAATTTCTCCAACGATATAGTTATCAACGAAACTGATGTATTGAAGCTGAGTCAAGTTGCCGATCTCTGGTGGGATAGACTGCTCGAACATGTTCTCGCTGAGGTCTAACGATCTGAGCTTGAAGAGATTTCCAACAGCAGCTGGTATTGCCCCGTTGAAATAATTCCCACTGAGGTTGAAACTTGTAAGATGTGGAAATGAGTTGAAATCAAGCAGCTCCAAAGTGCCTGCAAGATTTGCTTCAGACAGATCAATCCCAGAAACCGAGCCCTCGTGGTTGCAGCGAATGCCATACCATCGGCAAAGGTTTGTGATATTTTTAGGGGACCATGAATTCAAAAGAGATGTTGATGATAAGCTGTTCTTCCATGTCAGGAGAGCCTCTGCTTCAGTTGCTGTGGAGGCTGCTGTCTGCAAATGGAACAACAGAATGAAGAGAGAGAATTGGAATTGGAATGATGCTTTGATTGCTTTCTCTGGTGTCGCCGCCATGCCTTGCTTAGCTGAAGGTACCGAAATCACCCTCTACGAGTTTATGAAGTAGGGAGCCATTTTTAGCTATGGTAAAATGATAAATTTGGTGGATGATTTTAGTGAAAGATGGTAAAATTCTTATTAAGGGATGAAGATCATCAACACATCTAATATTGACGCTGCATGCTAAATTTTCCTTATTTTTTCCCTTTATTTTCCCCTTATTTCTAATTTTAGAGTATTAAAGTATATTATTCAAATATGAAATAGGTTTATAAATTGTTGGTCCCTAATCAGAGGTTTAAATGTACATAAGAACTTGCTTACTTGTTTAAAGAATAGAAGTGAATGTTCCTAGTCAGTTCTGGTTACCGAAAACTTTTTAAAATCAGTTAAATCTTTGCTTAGCTAATTTTAGATAATATACACCAATAATTTAGCAAATTGTTGGGTTTTAAATCAAAGCAGGAAATAGTAAAGTAGATAAAGAAAAAGATATTTTACAGTGTTTTGGAGTTAAATTCTCGACATCCACTCTTCAACCTCACAAGTTGGAAAGCATTAGAACCAATTAAAAGAAGTTGTAGTACGATTTATTGCAGTCGCGCGTAGCTCTTCCATCCACTAGCTATATGCTCACTCGCCTAGTCCACCTGAACTCGTTCGCTCAGCCTGATGTAAGAAACACGGAAATGTGCGAGCGCTGAAAGCTTGAAAGTTTGAAGATCAATCAGGTTGATAATTGAATCTCGTAAATCAGTTAGGTAACTTTCTCTATGTGCGTCTTCTCCTCTATATAGTGGTGCGGGCCTTGAGAAGTTCGAGATGTAGCTGTTTGAGATAAACTCAAACTTATCAATGGGATGCTCTGACAACGCCTTACTTTCTGAGTTGCAATACAGTATGATGTACTGTGGTAGGTCGTCTTTTTTACTTGTGTCATAGCGATTATGTCCCAATATTAGGAATCCAAACGGAATGGTTCCTAAGAACTTGATTTTTCGTCTCATTTCTTATGATGCAGACTTGTAGGGTTCCTCTGTCTTCAAGTTTGTTCATAAAATCTTACGACTCACTTATTCTTTTTATCTCTTTGTGAATTTGGCGAATTGACTCTAGGAAACTGGTTGTTGATCTCTGCTACTAGTAACTTACCAATTTCAAACCCTCTAGAGATTATTTGCCGCTAGTAACTCGCCTCTTCCCATGCTCTCTAGCAATTTCTTTGATGTTGGCTTCGAGACCTTGACTTGTGAGAAGCAAGCTCCTATAACTACTCGATAAACACAAGACTTAGAAGTTTTGAGTTATCTCACATTTAGAGGTTGTCAATTTTATACATCATAACCGATAATTTATTGATTTGACACATCAAAACTAAATCAATAAGAATCTAACATAAATCTTACGAAGAAAATTAACTATTATTTTTAAATTATTTAAACTACATAATTATTATAATAAGAAATTAGCCTAGTTAAATATTTTTGAACCTAGTTTTAAATATTTTATGATGTGATTTGAAATCTCTTTCATTTTTTTTTTACAATATCTGAAAACAAAATTATACTCAACTCTGGGATAACTATCTAATATAAGATATTATTTGGAATGTGTTTGACGATAAAATCTTAAGTGAGCATAATTTTTTTTCTGAGGCTGTAAAATTTAAAATAGACCCCAACTTTTTTACGTAGAATTCGTCGAAATGGACTCGAAAGATAGAGAAAGCTCACTTAAAGAAAAAATTAAAACTTTAAAAAAAGTTAAAATCTTTTCTAAAGTTAAAGTATACAACTTTAAAAATAATTGAGGAAAGATCTAGGCCGATGGCCATTTTTTGAGATCCAAAATGAAGTTGCTCATTATGAAATTATTCATATTAAATAATTAAATTACAAAATGATTATTTATTTCAAACTTGGATTTATAGAATAAGCATGTTCCTTTGAAAATATTATCGAAAAATCAAAAGGAAATAAAAGAATAAGAATTGACGAAGCAATTGAAATTCATAGAGTACTAGAAAAAATGGACTCCACCTTTTATATGTTTTTTTTTTTTTTTGGGTAGCGTTGTATTAGTTTGATTCGTTTAATATTAAGTCGAATTTTAAACTTTTTTATTGAATATTTTAAAATTCACGAATTTAATAGAGTCAAAATAGTTTTTTAGATCTAGAATAAATTTAAGATATTCATTATTTTTTAAAAGAAAAGGTTTTTTATTCTAAAATTGAAATTATATTCCGCGCAAACTCAATTTTATCATTATTGTTATTTTTAAATTTTTTACTAATTCTACTAACGAACTTGCTCATGAGCATAAGAATAATTTAATCTATTTATAGTCCTACATGAACGGTGTACCTATATATTACTCCCTCCGTCCCCAAACATTAGTCCTGTTTTCCTTTTTCGTTTGTTCCAAACATTAGTCTTGTTTTCCTAAAATGAATAATTAACACACACTCACTAATAAAATACCAATTTCCTCTATCTGTACTCGCATTGTTATTTGTGCCGGAATGAAACAAGATTAATGTTTAGGGACAGAGGGAATATTAATATATGAAATAGGAGAGTTTTTTTATGTAATAATGGAGTTTGTGTGTAGCCCAATGATCAAGTTATGCTATGTCAATTTATTTCATGACAACTAAGCCCAATTTATTTTTAATAAAACTAACACTTGTGGACCAATATTATAATTTTGGAAAATTATTGATTAGAACCTAAATTAGTTTAATTATTGATTCAAGATCTAAAATATGATTTGTCAATTTAGGATTTAAAGATAGTTTACCCGAATTTTTTTTTGTTAATTCAGACTTGAGAGATAAAATAATTCTCAATCCAGAATATAATATTAAGGTCCTCTTAATTGTGAATTGAGAATTGTATAATCTTGAGATTTAATTTTTCGAGTATGAACTGATAATAATACTTTTTCTTTCGCTGAATTAATAAAATTTTTATAAATTTATATTAAATTATTAATGCGACATTCGACCATCGTTAATGTCGAATTCGGTGCTCTGTTTGCTGTATTTTCCGGTAAGTTCATCTAATCTCAGATTTTCAATCTTCAATGTTAATTTGGTTCCGTAGATCCTCAATCAATGTTATTATTCTTGATCTCATCACCGTTTGCGATTGAGTGATTGTAGTTGTTATTTGTGAAATCGAATGTAAAAACTCTGAAAACGATGAGTATTCTGCGCTAGGGTTTCTGCTCCGTCAATCTTGAATTATTTGCATTGTGAAATATTTTAGGGTTTGAGTCTAATGCCGATTTGTATATTGCCGCTCATTTGATTTGAACGCCTCTAATTTCTATGTTACATAGAATTATTTACAATCTCAGAAAGTATTCCAGCATTTCGGTTGAGCTCAGATTTCATAAAGAACAGCCATTTGCAGTGTGCATGAGCTAGACATTGTTAATACATTCTCTAATCTGTAAACAAATACTTTGAGTAGGGTACTCACTCAATCTCAACTCGAATTCAAACTACTCTTATTCTATGTACAATGCAATATTAGATTAACTCGATTATTTCATCTATGACCCCAGAACTCTGCTAGTTTGCCTATTTTGATGGTTCCCAGCTGCCCTGGAAAATACGTCTGCGTATGAGCTGACAGTTCTTGTGCAACAAGACGCATCTCAGGCCGCGACTTTGGGTTGGTCTGTATGCACCCCAATGCAATGGAGACGGTAAACATCACTTTCTCTGCTATTTTTCCGGTTGGAGGGGAAAGCCTTCGATCAATCACATCCATCAAAAGCATATCCGAGTCGTTGGATAGTGTGGATATGAGGTCTCCAGGGTGCCTACCCATCATGACTTCCAACGCCACCACTCCGAAGCTGTATGTATCACATTTCTCTGTCACCTTCATTGTGAGTGCCAGTTCTGCATTTCATAAGAAATTATGATATATCTTGTTGCATAAGAATTTACCCAAAGTAGAAAATGCGGATAATTTGATTACCTGGTGCCATGTAACCAAAAGTGCCTGCTGCTGTAGACCAATTTGATGAACCAGTGGCCAGTTGTTTTGCTGTGCCGAAATCTGAGAGCCTTGGCTCAAAATCTAGATCCAGTAAGATGTTATTGCTTGATACATCACGGTGTACAATTACGGCGGGCAAATCACAATGCAGGTAAGCAAGGGCGTGTGCCACTCCTTGCACAATTTTCAACCTTGTAGCCCAACTTAGTTCAACAGACTCGATGTCATTATGCAGAACTTTTCTCAAGCTGCCTCTCTCTGCATACTCGTAGACCAGGTATACAGACTCTTGATTGAAGCAATATCCATAGAGCTTAATTATGTTCCTGTGTCTTCCTTCTATCAGTACACGGATTTCATTCTGGAAACTACGAAGATTTGTGAGCAGCACGTTACTTGACACTGATATGTTGAACACTTTGACTGCAACAGTTAGTCCAGTTTGTAAATCAGCTCTGTAAACACTTCCAGATCCTCCTCTTCCAATGCAGTAACTCTCACTAAAATCCTCTGTTGCTCGTGCAATTTCTCCGAAAGGAATTGTCCATTCTGCTTCCCAAATTTCTGAATTTGGCTCAGGATCTTCAACATTTTTTGTCCTCCGAGGAATGAGAAATCCAGCAATAATCATTGCAAGAACTATGAGGCTAACAACGGGAACAATAGCAGCGACAAGAATCTTTCTCTTGTTTCCAGACGTGGAAGGTGAAGACTTCCCCCCACAAAGAGGCAATCCCTCTGCAGCTCCACATAGACCAGAGTTTTCAGCGAATGCTTCGGCAGGTGCTTTTCTGAATATATCTCCAGAGGGTATCGGACCAGATAGGTTGTTGTTGGAGAAACTGAATTCTGTCAGACTTACCATTCCAGAAAATGCTGCTGGAATTTTTCCTGAAAGATTGTTATGTGACAGGTTCAGAATCTCCAGACTTGTAAGCTTCCCCAGGGATGATGGAATAATCCCTGAACATAAATTATTGCTGAGGTCCAACATTTGTTGCAAGCTCGTCAAATTTCCAAGCTCGGATGGGATGCTCCCAGATAATAAGTTCTTGCTCAAGTTCAAGCTCAGCAAACCATTGCAATTCCCAAGGACTTGGGGAATACTGCCTGTGAGTTTATTTCCCGACAAATCAAGATATTGTAGGTCTGTCAGCTGGCCAATGGTTTGCGGAAGCACTCCAGTCAACTGATTGTTGCTCAGATTGAGCTTAATCAGATTTTCTAGTTTTCCGAGCTCTTGAGGAACTTCACCTGATAACATGTTTGAACCTAGTTCAAGAACTCCAAGTTGTGTCAGATTCCCTAGCTCAGCTGGTATTACTCCAGATATTTTATTGTGGTTCATCTGAATATTCGTGAGTTGTTTGTTTAGTCCCCAACTCGGTGTAAGCTTGCCTGTGAACTGATTGTTGCTCATGGAAAGGAACCTAAGTTGTGGGTGAATCCCAAATGCTTCTGCAATATCTCCAGAAAGCTGGTTGTTTTCCATCCGTACTCTTATTAAGTTGGTGCAATTCTTAAAGCAGACTGGCAACGACCCTGAAAACATGTTGTTTTCCACTAGAAAATATTCTAAAGCAAAGCCAAGGCAAAATGCTGGGGGTAGCTGCCCAGAGAATCTGTTATTCGCAAAGCTAACACCGGCCAACCGAGGACTTTTTTCTCCCAGTTCATGTGGGAGACTGCCTGAAAGGCTGTTAAAATGCAAATATAGAAGCTCCAGGTTATGGAGGTCGGATATGAAATCAGGAATCTGCCCTCTCAATAGGTTGTTGCTGAGATCAAGAATCTTCAGGAACGTTAGACCTCGAATGGCAGGTGGGATTTCACCGGAAAAATTGTTTTTTGAAAGGTCTAGCTCCCTTAAACTTATCAAGTTTCCTATCTGTGGTGGAATGGATCCTGAAAATGAATTCTGATAGAGGTACAGAGCGTTCAGATTTGTAAGCAGACCTATTTCAGAAGGAACTTCGCCAGAAAGACTGGCGTTGGATAGATCCAACAAAGATAATTTGGTCAAGTTAAACAATGATAAAGGCAGAGACCCAGTTAACTGGTTCCGGCCTAAACCCAAGTAGGTGAGGTTGGTGCACTGGCCTAAAGAGGGAGGGATTTCTCCTGTGAGTTTGTTTTCTTTCAAGTCAAGGTAAGTAAGACTCAGACAACTAGCTATGAAATCTGGAATCCCTATGGTGAGTTCATTGTAATAAAAACTGAGGTGTGTCAGTGAAGGGAAGCTGGGAAATCTAGACCAGTCAGGAGTTTCCAAGTAATTAGAGCCGAAATCCAAGAATTGTACCTGCTGAAGATTGCCAATTTGATATGGGATTTCTCCAACGATATTGTTGTTGAAGAAACTGATGTAGTGAAGCTGAGTCAAGTTGCCGATCTCTGGTGGGATGGACTGCTCGAACAAGTTGTTGCTGAGGTCTAATGATCCGAGCTTGGAGAGACTGCCAACAGTAGCTGGTATTGCCCCATTGAAAGCATTTACACTGAGGTTGAAGCTTGTAAGATTTGGAAATGAGTTGAAATCAAGCAGCTCCAAAGTGCCTGCTAGTTTTGCTTCAGACAGATCAATCTCAGATACAGAGCCCCCGTTGTTGCAGCGAATTCCATACCATTGGCAAAGGTTTGTGATGTTTTTTTGGGACCAAGAATTCAAAGGAGATGGTGAGGATAAGTTGTTCTTCCATGTCAGCAGAGCCTCTGCTTCTGTTGCTGCGGAGGCTGCTGTATTCAAATTGAACAACAAAATGAAGAGAGAGAATTGGAATGATGCTTTGATTGCTTTCTCTGGTTTCGCCATGATTGCTTAGCTCAATCTCGTGTTTCACATCATTGTTTATGAAATGGGGGTGCCGTATCCCCGTTTGGCATGTGATTAAGCATCTTGTCTGTGTCTGGGTCTGTGTGGGGGAGGTCGGTGGCAGATGGAGGGGGGAAGAGAGAGAAAGTGGGTCTCGACACGACCCATGACACAGACCCTCTCTCTTGAATAAAAATAATTTTTTTTAAAATTTTTTATTTTATTTTAATTGTAGTTGGTGTCGGTTCTGTGTCAGACTATTATACAAACCCTCTCTCTCCTCAATAAAAATATTTTTTTTTAATTTATTTTATTTGTGATTGGTGTTGGGTCGGTGTCGAGCTACGACACAGACCTGATCTCCTAAATAAAAATATATTTTAATTAAAATTTCTCAATCAATTTTATATTTCGTGAAAAAATTTATAACAAAATTCTGAAAATGTCATAATAGTGCGGTTTTCTTAAATGTATATAATATTTTGGGTATTTTTATAATATATAATAAATTTCACTCTTCTTATAAGGGTGACTTAAATTATAAGGGTGACTTAAATTAGGCCGCAACTTTTCTTCTCGTGGAAATGAGGGACTCGGAAGTTGGAAATGATTGAAAAAAGTTTAAGACTTTAAAAAATTTAGTACTTTAAACTTTAAAAAAAAGTCTAAATTTTTATTAAAGTTAAAACTTAAAAATAAAAAATAAAATAATAATAATAAAAAAAAAAACAACAACAACAACAACAGTGATATCAATGGAGGAAACACCCGGAAGGGTGCATGGAGTGGATTTCAATGTTTGTCTGTCTCGTTTTGCCTTCACCAAAACAAAACATAGACGCAACTTTACTTCTTCGGCGCTAGGGGTGTACACGAACCGAGTTGAGCGGAGTAGTGTCGTGTTTAAGTTTGACTCGTTTAGTATCGAGTTGTCAAATTTTTTTATCGAATACTTTGAAGTTCACGAACTTAATCGAGCCTAAATAAATTTTCTAATTTTACAATATATTTAAAATATTCATTATTTATTCATAAACTATTATCATGAATTTTATGCTCAAATTCAATTTTTTTCTAATGATTAGAAAGATTTATTATTTTTATTAATCTTAAATCATGAAAATATTAATTTTATATAATTATTTATTTTATATTTTTTTACTAATTTTAGCTGACGAGCTTGCTCACGAGACGAATACTATGAAGCTCAAATTTGGTTCGCTTAATAAACGAACTTCACTAAACGAGCTCGAATGAGGTTCTATCAAATCGAAATCTGAGTAGCTCACGAACAGAACAATTTGATTCCTACTCGGCGCACACATAAACGAGGGACTGGAAAGCTCGAAATGAATGAAAAAGTGACTTTAATGAAAACTTTAGAAAAAGTCTAAGTTCTTTTAAAAATCTAAACTTTATAACTTCTTGTGATTCGCACACGTCCAACACCAAGAACATTCACTCTCGCCCTATCCCAGACCTCCACGTGTTTTATATCTGCCTCTCCAAAAATAAAACACGCTTCTTTTAAGTAATAGCAACTTCAACACCATGTTGTGCTTTACAAAAAAACAAACCCGCACATATGCAGCCATCAACAAAAACTCCCTCCTGGATGCATCTGTCACCTGAACCTCCACTTCCTGCCCCTTAGTCCCATTACAGGACCCAAATGACTGATCCCGCAGAATCAGCCCATACCCATCAACTTCAAACAATGCTGAAACTTTGCCGAGGGAATTTGCTTAGTTAAAGCATCTGCGGCATTCTCAGATGTATGCACCTTTTCAAGGAATATCCATCCCTTCTCAATGATATCTCTGACAAAATGGAACCGGACGTCTATGTGTTTAGACTTGCTGTGAAAAACCGGATGCTTAGCCAAATGCAAAGCACTTTGGCTATCACATAGAATGGTGATTGACTGTTGTTCAACTCCTAACTCCTGTGCCAAACCTCTGATCCAAATAGCTTCCTTAAATGCTTCGGTAATCGCCATGAATTCAGCCTCTGTGGTGGACAGAGCAACCACAGACTGTAAGTTTGATTTCCAAGAAACTGCAACACCAAATAACTTGAAGATAAAACCAGTTTGGGACTTCCTTGTGTCTACACTTGCAGCATAATCAGAATCGACATACCCCAGAATAGGATTACTTCCACAATCAACTCGTTTTTCAAATATCAGCCCTCTATGTTTGGTGCCCTTCAGATACCTCAACACCCCACACAAAGCATTCCAATGCTTCATTCCTGGTTCTGCCGTGTATCTGCTAGTTATGCTCACAGCATAGCAAATGTCAGGCCGAGTACAAATCATCAAGTACATAAGACTCCCTATGAGACTAGCATAAGGGATCTTATTCATCTCCTCTCTTTCTTGAGCAGAATTTGGCTTCATATCTTGGCTCAACTTAATTTCTTGGCTCACTGGTATAGATAATGATCTAGATCTCTTATCACAGAACTTGTCTAGAACCTTAGACAGATAGTTCATTTGAGTTAACTTCAGCTTTCCACCCACTCTATCCCTCAGGATATCCATGCCAAGGATTTTAGAAGCTTCTCCAAGGTCCTTCATATCAAACTCCAGGGAAAGATCTGTCTTGACCTGTTTAATATCAGATACATGCTTCCCTGCAAGAAGCATGTCATCTACATAGAGCAGCAAATAGATGAGACTTCCATCTATGGACTTCTTGAGATACACACACTTATCAAAATTTGACCTCACAAAGACAATGTTCAGCATGTGTGAATCAAACTTTTTATTCCACTGCCGAGGGCTTTGCTTCAAGCCATAGATAGACCTTTTCAACAAGCATACTTGATCTTCTCTTCCCTTTTCAACAAATCCTGGAGGCTGGTCCATATATATAATCTCTTCAAGGTCTCCATGTAGAAAAGCTGTCTTTACATCTAACTGATGCAATTCAAAATCAAACTGGACAACCAAAGCTAGTAACATCCTGATAGAAGTATGCTTGACTACAGGAGAGAAGATTTCATTGAAATCTATTCCTTCTCTTTGAGTGTAGCCTTTAGCTACAAGCCTTGCCTTGTGTCTCACCTTCCTCTCCTCAATATTTTCAACCTTTCTCTTGTACAGCCATCTGCAGCCAACACATGCTTGACCCTTTGGTTTATCCACCAATACCCATGTATTATTGTCTTTTAATGAACTCATTTCCTCATTCATTGCCTGAGACCACATCTCCTTTTCTGAACTGCTGCAGGCTTCCTCAAACGACCTAGGTTCATCTTCCTGGAGTTT
The DNA here is from genome assembly GCA_026898455.1 of Plectranthus barbatus. Classification (NCBI taxonomy): domain Eukaryota; kingdom Viridiplantae; phylum Streptophyta; class Magnoliopsida; order Lamiales; family Lamiaceae; genus Plectranthus; species Plectranthus barbatus. The sequence goes on along the minus strand of JAPKLW010000065.1, from coordinate 324,750 downwards.
CTGAGCAATATTAAGACTTAGAAACACAACATCTGCCTCAGAGAATCTCCTAGGAGGGTGTATCTCCCTCCTCAATCTATCTCTAGCTAGCATGTAGTCTTGGAGAGGCACACCAGTTTCCTGAGGTGTCTTAGTCTGCTGTTCAGACTGTTGTACTGCAGCGGTGTGTGTGTCTTCATGCACTTCATCAGATACAATCACCTGAGTATCTCTGCATTCATCTTTCAGACCATCTTTGCTAGATGTATCAATTTCTTGCTTTTGATTCCTTTCCAGCATGGGCATTCTAGCCTCATCAAAGATCACATCTCTTGATGTGATTACCTTCTGCTTCTCCAAACTCCACACCCTATGCCCTTTAGTTCCACTAGGGTATCCCAGCATAACACACTTTAGAGCTCGAGGATCTAGTTTATCTTGTTTTATATGTACATATGCCAGGCATCCGAAGGGTTTTAATGTGGAGTAATCAGGTTCCCTTTCAAACCACAAATGATTAGGAACTTTGAAACCCAGGGCTGTAGATGGGCTCCTATTCACCAAAAAACATGCAGTAGCAAGAGCCTCTCCCCAAAATCTCTTTGATAACCCAGAACCTGATAGCAAACACCTCACTCTTTCCAAGAGTGTTCTATTCATCCTTTCTACAACCCCATTTTGTTGAGGGTTGTAGGGGACTGTTTTGTGCCTCTTAATCCCTTTTAGTCTGCAGAATGAGTCTAGATCTTCAGACAGGAACTCAAGTCCATTATCCGTTCTTAAGCACTTGACTTTCAGACCCTTTTCATTTTCAACTAGACTGCACCAGTCTTTAATCTTACCTGCAGCTTGATCTTTTGTTTTCATCACAAAAACCCACACCTTCCTGGTATGATCATCAATTAAGGAAAGAAAATATCTTGCACCTCCAAGAGTCTCTGTCCTTGAAGGACCCCAAATGTCTGCATGAATGTATTCCAGAGGAACCTTGCTCCTATAGCTGCTTGGCTTATAAGGGAGCTTCTTGCTTTTTGACAGCAAGCATTCTTCGCAGTTTCCCAGGTCAGCTTCAGGGCTGTACTTGATCAGCCCTTGCTTCCTCAATTCTTCCAATCCCCTCCTGCTTATGTGGCCAGTCCTCAAATGCCACATCTTGATGTCTTCTTCATGGACAACATCAACATGTCCAGAAACCGTCCTAGCAAACAGGTAATATATGCTATTAATCCTTCTGCCTTTTACGATATCCACATCCCCTTTGCAGACAGTAATCTGGCCTCCATCCCCTATAAACTTGTATCCCTTGGCTTCTAGAGTGCCAAGGGAGATGAGGTTTCTTTTGATTTAAGGTATATACCTCACAGCTGATAGAACTTTTTCTTCACCCTTGTGATTTTGAATTTTAATGGAGCCTACACCATGAATTCGACACACTTGATCATTACCCAAAAACAATGAGCCCATGTCCTTCATTTCAATGTCTGAGAACCAATCCAACTTGTAGCACATGTGGAAAGAACAGCCAGAATCTAAGATCCAGCCATCACATGAAGAATCGACAATATTCAGCACTTCATCTGTATTCATTTGGACTGTGTTTGGCCCTCGGTTTTGCTGATTCTTCACTCTCAAGACAGGGCAGTCCTTAATGAGGTGACCAACCTTCTTGCAGTAGTGACAACTCCTCCCTTCTTGTAGCTGCAAGGGAGCCTTCTGCTCAAAGTATTGTGGGGCTCCTCTATCCTGCTTTTGAAACACAACAGGTCTTGAGTCCTTCTTCATATAGTATGGCTTTCTATCAGAGTTTGCAGGTTTCTGATTTCCATAAGTCTTCTTCTGGGATTTGTTGTTCTGATTTTTCTTGACAAATAATCCCAAGTTGGATGTTTCATGTCCAACATTTTCAGATAGCATTTCAATTTCCTTTCCCTTTATGGCAGATAACACTTCATCTAGTGTTAGTTTTCCTGTCCTCCCATACGTGAGAGCATCCTTCAGATTAGTATAAGATTTGGGCAGGGCATTTAAGAGGTGTATGGCCTTGTCCTCATCAGCTATCTCTTCTCCAATGCTTTCCAAACCATCCACAGCCTTGTTAAACTCATCAAGCTGTTCTTGCAAGTTCTTCTCTTCTGAGAATCTGTAGGAGTACAGTCTTCTTTTCATGTACAACTGGTTTGCAAGTGATTTGGTTTGGTATAGGGATTCCAACTTCTTCAAGATATCGGCTGCTGTCTTCTCCTTAGATATCTCCCTAAGAACCTTATCATCCAGGCACAGTATGAGGGCACTCCTCGCCTTATTCAAGAGCTTGAGTTTCTGCTCAGGTGTCTCAGTCTTGAAACCCCCATTATCAGGTAATATAGCCTCTTCCAACCCCTTTTCAGTTAGAATTGCTTGCATCTTTAATTTCCACAGTCCAAAATCATTCTTACCAGTGAATTTCTCAATCTCATACTTTCCCGAGGCCATAATTCTCAAGGTATTCAATCTTGATCTCGCACAGTTCAACCAAACAGTAAGACAACACAAAAGAACCAAACAGATAGGGTTTATGCCTTCCAATGGTGGGGAAAACCAGAAACTAAAACCGCAGGATTAAGTCTCATGTAAATCGAGTGCGACGCATCAGATTTACACACAGATTGCGATCAATATACAGAAAATCAATACTTCATGCAGACTTCAGAGGTTCAGATTCAATACCTCGCCTATGAACTGGTTTATCAGATCAGAAACAAGGCTCACGTAAAATCTTACTTGGTTTTGCATCGACTTCAGATCAACCTCAGCAGATCCTTCTACTCCTCGATCATCGACGTGCGCGCCTTCTTCGTTTCCCACAGACGGCGCCACTTGTTGTGATTCGCACACGTCCAACACCAAGAACATTCACTCTCGCCCTATCCCAGACCTTTATATCTGCCTCTCCAAAAATAAAACACGCTTCTTTTAAGTAATAGCAACTTCAACACCATGTTGTGCTTTACAAAAAAACAAACCCGCACATATGCAGCCATCAACATAACTTAAAAAAAAAAATAAAGCTTAAAAACTTTTTTTTTAAAAAAAGTGATAGCCAAGGAGAGACGACCGGTGTCGACGACTCCGAAGGGTGCAAGAACGGCAATAGTCATGGCTTGAGATACAAAAAAAAAACTGCTAATCATCATATATGAAATTATCCATTTAAGAAAATAAATTAAATGATTATTTATTTAAACATGAGCCGGTTTTATAATAAAGGTGTGATACTAAAGTAAAAATGCTTGAACATTACAAACTAGTCTAGACCATTTTTTTCAAATTAACGTGGTAAAATTAATATTTATTCTTCTGTCATTCTCTGTTTTTGTGATGCACAACACAAATCATCAAAAGCAATAATTTATGTGTCATTCTCTTATTTGATGATGCTGGGCTGGCCACGCGTCACGGGTAGAATTTATAAATACCCCCTATCCATGCATACCTAATTATAATTTTCATCACAACAACAACATGAAAATGAAGAGTTTGAGTGGTAAACCAATATATGTTTTGTGGGTTGTTTTTTTGTTGGTGGTTATTGTTATGATAATGCATCATCAAGTGATGAGTGAGACGCCGCCGCCGCCGCAGCTCCAGACCCAAGATCTCGCCACCCGAACCCGTGCGGCGAGATGGCTCAGATTAGGCGGTGGGGGGCCATCGAAACCTAGCGGGACGAAACCAGGACATGGTCGCCGGGGGCCTCCGCTGTCAGGGCACCACCATTAACCCATAGGAAAATTGATGCTTGGAAGCTGAGGCTCAAGTTGTGGATGTGTCATATTTCAGTTAATTTTTTTTTTTTTTTTTTCCTTCTTCTGGTTTTGAGATTGTTTAATTTCTCGATTTCATGCTTTTGTTTGTAAAATATTCATGCGTATCTGTAGTGAGCTTCAGCGAATTACAAGAATATTATGTATCCTAACAATGTCGAATTCAAGAAATTTGAATTGTAGATACAATATACATATAAAATTAAAAGTGTAAATATATGAAAATAAACACTTTCCTTATTCAAAAACCTTAAATGACCACTATTAGGTATACATACAAGAAATAACCAAATTCATATACCCCTATTATTAACCTATTTTTTTGAAGGTTTTTTAATTTGACCAATCATTATTAAAATTATTCAATTATTATTACTTAAATTAGTACTAAAAAATATATTTACCAAATTTGATTTTGAAATTCAATGCAATTTTAATAACATATTTTTAAATAATATATTTAAATTAAAAGAATGGAGTTTGAACTTAAATGGAGAAACTGAATATATTTTTTCTAATTTTTTGTGACTTATTTTAAAGAATATTTATTAATTTGTTTTAGCACAAATGTTGATGTAATCAACAAAAAAAAAAATAATAATAATAATAATGCAACCTTTACAACAATTCTCAAATAAAAAACTGAAATAAAAAAAATAATAAAATATTTTGCAATACGTTTGTTATTTCATTTTGCTTATTTGTTATTTACAATTGGTAATTTACGGCTAAGTATTAACTAAAAAAATAAAAGATTAAATTAAGAAAAATGGTTTGCAGTAAATATAAATTAATGAAATTTTAAAAAATTAAATTAACAAAAGTGGTTTACTGTTTGTGATTTTATTTTCCTTAGTGGAGTGAAATTGAAAATTGAGGGCAATTTAGTTAAAATGGATATTTCTTGAAGTTTAGCCACCCAACTCAACTGATTAACATCAACCCTTAGGGTTTGGTGTTAAAGGGTAAGTGAGATGTTCGATCCCTGCTGCCAACAACCAACCAGTTTGGTAGGTGGCTAAATTGGAGAGTGGTTGGGGTGCATCGGACTGGAGGCCCTGACATCAGATCCGAGGGGTAGATGTTACATCCAATCTATAGTGTACATACGCCTCTCTATCCTAATTGGATGGACGAACTTTATAGTTGTACTTATAAAATTAATTAAAACTATAATAAATTAAAAATATAAAAAAATAAATAATTAACAAAATATAATTCTACTAAAAAAAAAAAAAAATATATGGTGTAGCTCATAAAAGCTAATTTATATGCATGGTAGTGTAGTTTATATGTATTTTATTCATAATGAAAGGCAAAATCTAATTATCCTATAATGCATACAAATACTAACTCTTGAACATTGGACTAAAATTCAAAAGACTGAGATTTATTCCTATTTTTTATCATAAAAAGCATTCTCATTTGATTCACCCCTACATATATATATTATTTTTTAAGATATTATTTATTAATCATTGTTTTCATATTTTTCTTTTCAATATTTTATTCTACTAAAACATAAAATATATATGCATAAAAAAAAGTTGTTATTATCTCGTATATTTGTTATGCTGAACAAGTACCTTAATATTTTACACAAAACTATAAATTAATATTACATATATTTCTGTAAATATCAAATAGATGTTTACGTCTTACGAAGATAATATATCATATTTTTTATATTAGTTAAACAACAAATTTAATCAAATAAGAAATTAGCCTTATTAGATATTTTTAAATAGATTCAAATATTTTATTTGTTTTCACTGAACAAAATTATACTTAATTATGAAATGACTATTTAATGTAAAATATTGTTTGGAGTGTATTTAAATTTTGACGATAAAATCTGAATTAAGCAAAAAATATTTGTTGTGTTTTGTAAAATACTTAATAAATTAAGCATTAATTAAACACACACCCTACATGTTCTAATGGAAGCTCGAACACATTTCTTATTGGTCATAGGTAGAGTGTTTTGCTTTATAAAATAAGGGTTAGGAGCAAAACAAAAAAGAATTAAAATAATTCATAAATTATATTGCATCAAGGAAATATTTATATAAGTAATATTTAGGAACGTTTTTTGCAACTTATCCGCTTCTGATAGGAAACTCGAAAGCTGGAAGTAAATGAAAAAGCGGCTTTAATTAAAGCTTTACAAAAAGTATAAATTCTTTAATAATTTAAAGTTTATAACTTTAAAAAAAAAAGCTTAAAACTTCTTTTAAAAAAAAAAAGAAAAATTGACAGATATGGGGGAAGACCGGAGTCGACGACTTGGAAGCCAAGGGTGCAAGAAGAGCAATGGTCTCGGACTGATTTTAAAAGTCGAATGGCTTAATTAATCAAAATAATCAAAGGGGTTAATGTGTTTTTGTCGGAATAATCGAGAATCAAGGATTTAAATGACCCTAATGTGACTATCGATTAAAAAAAACTTTATTAAATCCTTCAAATGTTAAAATTGGCCCACTTAAACTCCTTAAATTTAAAATGGTCCGTATGCCCTTTCTTAGAGATAGTATAAACATTTTATGTTTCTAAGTTTATTTTAATTTTTAATTTTCTTTTATTTTACTTATATTATTTTGATTTTTTATTTTTAATTTGTGCAAATAAAAATACTCAAGATATTAAAAGAATAGACAAAATATTTACTGTATTTATTGGGTTATGTAAATTCTTAAATATTTAATTTTTAATATATTAAAAAAATCCATGTACATAATTTATAAAGTCTCGTGATCAATATATAAACCCAAAATAATATATCTTCACATTGAAACTTTGTTTAATGAGTTTCTCATTCTGCAATCATGAATTCAGCATTTTTTTTAAATAATTCATTTATTTAAATTCATGCATCGAGATATTTTCAAAGAAGTTCGAATTTATGACCTCTTGATCACAAACAAAGCGTTTCACCACTACACCTTGAGCAGGGGACATAAATACAACATTTTTATGTTTTTGACCTGCAACAGTTTCGAGGTTCATGAGTTTTTCTATATTTATGAATTCAGCATTTTATTCAAATAATTAAATATGAACTTATTTTTCTATTTATTGGTTTTAATAAATATTATTATTGTGATGAAGTTATTTATGGTATAATATGTGTTAATTAATATATTATAACCTTGTTGTGTTTATTAAATAAGAATTTATAAATTTATGTACATGAAATTTTACTTATAATATATTATAAATTAAATATGCATATGAAGATACATATCTCAACATCAAGTTCCATATCATTATTAACTCATGTGTGACCCAATGGTCTCCACTAATCTCCAATGCTCGTACATCTCCACGTTCCACCTTCTCTTCCAAGCCCAACCCACAAATAAGACATAGAGGGTTGAGTAGACCGCGTACTCAGTGGACACAATTTCCCAAAATGTATATGTATGTGATTTTTATGCCGTCACACAAATAAAGTATGGGATTTATTTGAATCAAACCATCTTTACCAAAATATTTTATTTCTTGCATAAAATCACTCACATGTGATCGCTATCAATTTCAACAGTGTGACGTTGAAGCAGGTTAATTTCAGGTCAATGTGATCAGTTAGGAATGGATAAGCCACTCTACCAACTATCACTCTGTGTACACTAGTCGCAGAACATGAAGCATCGACTCTCTCGATTGAAAATATAAACTGATCAAGCATGTCAAGGAACTGAACATTTGACTATGCATTAATTGATCAAGATGTATCAAGGAATTGACACTTTGATGCTGGTTCAACTCTTATTGACGTCGTCAACTTTATGACCAACTACGTCTGATTTAGAAGAACAAATATGACACACACAAAATAATTTGGTATAGATATTAATCAACTTCAAAACAAATCAACGTTTCATGCTTTTCACAAATTACATAACTCATGCTCAAAACATGTTAGTAGTTAAGCCCACATCAATCACTTATGGATTTTGGTGGCACATCCACTGCTCAAAAAGCAAAATCTTGCTCGAGATTGTTTTCTATTCTAGATTCTCATGTCAATGTATTTAGTTAGGAACAATTTTTTCAAGTGTGTGGGAATAATTTTCATATTATATATTTTCACGACTTTGTTTGCTAAAATTTTAGAACAATTGTGCATAGGTGGTTCAGATTTGAATCAATTAAAATAATATTATCTATCTATATTTTAAAAAGAGAATAGTACAACTGTTCCGGCCAAAATTTATCTATATATATTTAATAATTTTTTAAAAATATATTTAACTTTTATTTATTAATATAACTTCTACAAATATACTAAATGAGAGAAGTTGGAAAAAATAACAACTTTATCATATTTCCTCCAAAAAAAAAAACATCACATCAATATTAATTTTATTTTTTTAGTTTTATTTAATTTTAATTACTAATGTTTTATATTATAACATATATGCATACAACAAACAATAACAAATCTCAATAAAAATTATATTTATGAATTTTTCTTTAGAACGTTGCATTTTCATTAATTTATTTTATTTACTATGTTAAAAATAATAAGAGTGCAATTTATTTTATGAACTAATAAATTTTAAAAAGATTTTACTTAAATATATAATAATGTAAATTATATAATATTATATCATAAGATATTATTTGTTCAATTCGCACAACGTGAGGATGAAAAGCTCGTACTTCATTATAATGAATTATTATAAAAAAAGTATTATAATTAAATACATTACACGTTGTAATGATATACCACAAACACTGTAACGAAGTTCATAATTCATGAAGATAAAATAGGTTTCTTCTCTGGTGTCTTTGATCATTTTAGGATCTACCAATTAATTATAAGTGGAAGAAGGTGAATGGCCAGTTTCAAAAGAAAATTTCCGATTCCCCTTTTGAGTAATCTAATCCCTGTCGATAAATAACTAAATGATTCATTTTAATATATATATTTTTTATATTATAAAGCTGGAAATGATTAAAAGAAAAAAGTTACTTTAAAAAAATCAAAACTTTATACTATATATTACTACAAAATTCAAATTAAAAAGAATTCAAAGGAGATGGTGAGGCAAAGCTGTTATTCCATGCCAGCAGAGTCTCTGCGTCTGTTGTTGTGGAGGCTGCTGTCTGCAAATGGAACAACAAAATGATGAGAGAGAATTGGAATAATGATGCTTTGACTACTTTCTCTCGTGTTTCATGTCATGTGTAAAAAATTGTCTAAATACAACTTTTCACAATCAATATTGAAATGATAAATCTGATGAATATATCATTCTTGTAAAAAATTGTCATGTGCATAAGAAATTCTGGAGCTTCTTGCTGAGGAATGAAGAATAGGGGTGAACTTGGTTTGACCGAAACCGGTTAAACTGGTCAAATCGAAATAATTTGGCTGATTTGACCGGTTTGATATATGACTAAAAATTTTGGCCGGATGGAAACATGTTTTCAAACTATATAATTTGATTTGGCCGACGGTTTGTGATAAGAAATCGGCTATTTTGGCCGGACCAGACCGTTTATATAATACTATTTAAATTATATATTACATTAAATTATAATATAGTACAATCAATGTTTCTCACAATATTATATAATATTTAAAATATATGCTTTGTACAATCAATGTTACTTTTCTATTTTAAGTTTTGTCAACTATGTAAACATTGTTATATAATATTGAATAATAGCACTTATACTTAAGGTAGTTGTATTTCTTGATAAAATATTTTTATGAGCTTCTTTTGACAATAATATTATATAATAGAGAATTTTTTTCGCATAATTAAATCTTCAGGTCGTTGCCGCCATCTTAAAATTATTTCATCTCGTAAATTTTTTGTTTTTACAAAATAAATTATTTCAAAAATAAAAAAATGCTCGATATTTCAATTATGATTGTTGAGATGGCATCCCAAACCGGTCGAACCAAACTGGTTTAAAATGGTTTGGTCGGTTTGTTTTGGAAAATTTTCAAACCGTACCTATTAATTTGATTGATATTTCACCCCTCAAACCGGACTGCGTGTACAGGTAATGAAGAATATTGACGATGCATGCTAAAGTTACCTTCAACAATTTAAAAATAAGATTTTGGGTACAATTTAATGAATTGATAACTATCTCCTTTAATTTCCCCCTTATAATCTAAAGTAAAAGATAAAATATATGTACAAAAAAAGCTAAGCCATCATTTCAAAAGGAAATATCATATAGGTATATTAGGAGTGTTTTTGCAACTTATCTATTTTTTTTTATAAGTTTATAGTCTTAAAAGCATATATTTCAAACATAAAGAAGACCAGAACTTTCCTTCCCTGGTCCACGCGGAAATGAGGGAATAAAAAAAGTGTAAATCTTTTTAAAAGATTAAAACTTTATAAAAATTGAAGTTTAAAGCTTTAAAAAAAGTGATTTAGGACTAAGGAAGGGTACAATGTAACCCACCTTCCCAAAACTTCGGGTGCGTTACAGATAGTGGTGGCCACCTTGAATCGGAACCGGCTGAACCGGCCCGCCGGTTCCACGGTTTGGAACCGGAACCGTGCAAACGGTTCCGAACCGGAACCGTAATCGGATGTAGCCGGGCCGGTTCAGGTTCCATGTTTTAACCGGAACCGGAACCGGCGGTTCCGAACCGTGGAACCGGCCGAAAATTAAAAAAAAAATTTTGATGTGAACCGGCGGTTTCGGTTTGGAACCGGCCCAACGGTTTTTTTTTAAAAAAAATATTCAGAACCGCCGGTTCCAACGGCTATAAACGGCTATTTTTTTGAAAAAAACGAATGGAAAGCTGACAAGTGGCGCCGAACCACGGAACCGGCGGTTCCGCCGTTTTTTTTTTTTGCAAATTTTTTACTATAAATACCCCTCCTTCCCTCAACATTTTCACACCTCAATCTCAATTCTCTCAATTACTCTCAATTACTCTCAATTACTTTCAATTACTTTCTTTTTAAATTAGTTCTTGCAATTTCTCTTTCAAATTTCCATCCCAAATTCATTCTCTCAAATTACAATTATGTCTTCAAGCCGTGGTGGTCGTGGTGTTGGTGGTGCCGACAATAGGGGCAAGTCCATAGCTAGGGATGATACTACTAGAGGTCCACCTCGTCAACGTCGCCGTGGTGTTCATATTGAAAGCTCTCCTCAATCTCAATACGACGATAACATCACTTTGTCATTGAGTAGTGATGAAGATCTTCGTGAAACTCAAGTACGAGCCGATGAGGAGTATGCCTGACAATTGCAACATCATGAAATGCATTTTCGTGAGGCATTGGAAAATGAAGGCAACGAAGATGTTCCCCCCCCCCCCGAGGCCGAGGTAAATGAAGAAGATGATGATTTTGATTCAAACAAGAGTCGAAAAGCTTTGAAATCCGATCTTTTCACAAAGCACTTCCGAAAAATTCGTGCAAAGGAGCAAAAGAAAGGTACGTGGTGTTTTAAATTCTTATACTCATTTTAAATTTTATTTCAAATTCTTATACTTATTTTAAATTTTAATTATGATATCTAACTAGAAAAATATAAAATTATAGGTGCTCCAGAACAATTTGATCTATATTGCAATTATTTCCCTAAGAGATACAAATTCACCGCCGGTGGTGGATATGGAACATATATACGCCACCTAAAGATGAAGCATCCCATGGAGTTTGGCTTGGCTAAGGGTCAAACTCAATTAAACCAAGGTGCATTTTCTTCCCCCCAAGGTACGTCTTCCTCTTCCTCTCTTCATAAATATGATCCGATAGAATCTAGGGATTCATTATCGTCATGGATTTGTGTAAAGAGTTTAGCTTTTAAATTATTAGATGATCTCCAATTTGAAAAATATATAAATCCGGTCCAACCTCTTCAAAAAAGAATTTCACGCACAACTATGGTGCGTTCAATAAGAAATAGAGTTAGACAATATAGATTGACTTTACGCCATCAATTTAATAAATTAGATCATAGGGTTTCTATTTGCTCCGATATTTGGGATGATTGTAGATCTGAACATCATTATTTAGGTGTAACCGTTCATTGGATAGATTCCTCTTGGAATGTAAATAAAAGAATAATTGCATACCGAAAATTTGATGATCCTCATACGGCATCAAATATAGCACGTTTATTAATAAAAATAGCTCACCAATATAAAATAAACGACAAAATATTTTCTATTGGTTTTGATAATGCAAGCAACAACACCGCATCAATAAGGGAGCTTATTTTGGAGTGCAATCCGGTCCTCGGAGGTAAGTTTTTCCATTGTCGTTGTATTACTCATATTCTTAATTTAGCCGTTCAAGATGGTATGAAACTTTATACTCATTCAATCCTACCTATTAGGGCTGCAATTTTAGCCATACATGGGCATAAAAAAATTGCAAAAAAATGGGCTTCTTTTTGTACTGCTCATGGAGTCCGAGCAAAATGTTTTCCAACCGATATTACTCATAGGTGGAATGCCACCTATGAAATGCTTAATGCAACTTTTAAATATAAAGAATTATTAGTACAATTTTTTAGAAGTGATGATTATGGTATTAGTTTGCATTTATCTCATTGGGATGCATGTACATCTTTGCATGAATTGTTAAAATCTTTTTCTAACGCAACTAAAGTTTTATCCGGTGTCTATTATCCGACTAGTTCTAAAGTTTTATATCATTGTTGTTATATTGCTTGTCAATTTAATCAATGTAGTTTTGTACCCGAATTAAGGCATATAATATTTGATATGGTTACTAAATGGTTAAAATATTTTAGGGAGATTCCCTCCATTTTTTTAATTGCTAAAGTATTTGATCCTAGTATGAAATTAGAAGGTGTTTATTCTTTTCTTGATACATATTATACCGCTCTAACAACCTTAGCATTTATAGGGCCCGACGAAATTATCCCTTTAGAAAGTTTGAACCTCCCCTCCGTCGATGTAGTTAAAGCCCAACTTAGTGCCACATTACGTGAAGCTTTCGATTTATTTTGTACCACTTATAGCCACTTAGTTCAAATTAAATCTGCCTCTAGGACAACTACTTCCGGCCAAACTAGTGCTAACCCCTTGTTAGCTAGAATTCATAATATTATGTCTCAAAATCGCCCGTCTAGTTCGCAACAAAGCGAACTAGATGTTTATTTGGTGGAAATGTATGTTGGTGGTGATTGTTTGCAGGTTCAAGATGAAGAAGATGAGAACGCTCCAGCCGAGGTTGATATTCTACTATGGTGGTCAAGGCGACAACAACAATACCCAATCCTAAGTACGATGGTGAAGGAGTTCTTAGCCGTCCCCGCATCAACGGTTGCCGTGGAACAAGCATTTAGCTCGGGTGGCTATATGTTGGATGAAAGAAGGTCCAACTTGACGCCGGCCAATTTGGAAGCACAAGTTATACTTAAAGATTGGAAAGATGCCGAAGATCGACAACAACAACCGGATTGGAGGCAAATCTTCGACGACGAGGATGCTTACAATTCCGAAGCAAGCGCGACAAGTACTAATGCTTCCGATGGCCTAGGTGATGCGGATTTCGAATCCGATTAAAGGTAAGTAAGGTAAGAGATCTACGTGGGCTTTGATTCCCTTAATGAAAATTAAGGAATACGTAGGCAACTTAATTTTAAGGTAAAAAATTAAGTGCAAGCCCTTTTCACATAACCCCTCCCCTCCCCCCTAATTATTAAAGATCTTTTTTTAATTTTTTAGAATTTATTTGTTTATAGTTTTCATTTTCAAGCATTGTAATAATATTAATTCTTCAATTTTGTAATTTGTATAACTTGTGTAGTTAAAAAAATAATATACAATTTTGTAATTTCTATAATTTGTGTAGTTGCAAAAAAATTGTAACTTGTAAGTTTAAATTTGCAATCTTAATTTATAATATTCCTCATATATTTTTGTGTTTATTTAATTTGTTTTTGTACAAAGTAAAAATAATATACAATTTTTGTGTACAAACCAAATATTACTCAAATGAAATAAATACTTATAATTACAATTTTTGGAACAAACTAAATATTATAATTCAAATAAAATTAAAAAAATAAATAAATTAACCGGCGGTTTGGAACCGGAACCGGCTGAACCGGCCCGGAACCGGAACCGCCGAACCAGAACCGCCGAACCAGAACCGTGGAGTCTTCTAGCCGGGCCGGTTCCGGTTCCAAATATCCCGGAACCGGAACCGGCGGTTCCGAACCGAAACCGGCCCGGGGCCATCACTAGATACAGGTGGGTGGTGTGATTTGATAGCGGAAGACTTGGGAAATAATTAAACATGATAATCAATCAAACGACTCACACCGAAAATCCAAACAAACCACCATTCTGAAAATATTTGTAAAGAGGATGCAACCTCTTACAATGATGTCATCGGACTTCATCACAATAACAGTGTGGTTTCTCAGAATATTTGTAATAACCCAAAAGTTTAATTAAGTTAATTAATGTTAAATCATATAATTACTTGTATGGTTATTTTAATTCTTCTATTAATCTCGATTTAATTCATGAGTTCAAATTAATGTCCAAATTATTAGACTGAAAATATGAGTTTGTTGTGGAGCTAAGAATAAGAGTTATTTGTATAATATTGATAAAC
>JAPKLW010000065.1:286955-310279 GCA_026898455.1 Plectranthus barbatus | reverse complement strand
TATATATATATATATATATATATATATTTATTTACATATACCTTACCACGTAGTTAAGAAATCTGATTATAAGATATATTACATATACAACTACTTGAGGTGGAAGCATAAATCGAAGAGAGAGTTGCGTGAGTCATCACATTTCTTCATTCTCCACCGCCAAGACACTTCCACCATTGTCTGCCACTTTTATTTCGTTGTTCCGGCCAAACGACGGTGAATTAGCCTACGACTTCTGAAGAACAAATATAGAGCTCGAAGAGTAGTTGAATTTAGACACCAGAATCGTTTGATTCCGTTAGATTCAAGAGAGAAAATCAACCTCGAAGTTTCTGCGACAGAGGTGACGCGAATTGAGTTTTTCTAATTTTAATCGTAATGATTATGAATCCTTGTTTTCGTTGTATATCTGTATTCTAAACATAACTAGGGACTTTTTAGCTCCTTGTAGTCGGACTTTTAATCGTTGAATCGTCGGTTTCTGGTTTTGGCTAGAATTAAATTTGAATTAATTTATTTTCTGACAGCAGCCAAAAGTATTTTCCATTTCTATATACAATAAAATGGACAGAGTGAGATTCACTATTATAACGTACAATAATAGTACCGTACTAAACTTCCTCTTCGTGCTACTATAGTCTGTTTTAAGATTGTTAGTAATAATGCAAAAAGTACACAAAGAGGTATAATATTAGTATCAAGAGTAATTACAAAAATTGAAGATTACATTAACAAATGAAATGTACCCTTGACGTATTAAACCTTCACCAAATTTGAGGAGTCGAGGCACGTGAAGCACACATTTTCCTTAAAACCGATTCGCCCTCTCCGGTGTGTGCTAGAGATACCACAGACGTCTGTCTCTCAGGATACAACGACTTAATAGCAAAAACCGAAGCACACTCGAGAATCGCTTTCGACGAACTCAAACTTGTGCCTTCCCTCTATCACCAAGAACACGCCTAGACCACTAAAGAAACTTCAGAACTAGAGAACTCAAGAAAAGGAGAGAAGAGGGTTTTGAGGTGTGTTTGAAAGTGAGGGAGATCACCTCTATTCATGACCCTCATAAATTCAAGACAATACTAAAGGTTGGAGGACACTCCAAAAGTCTAACAAAAAATAAATATCACATTTAAATGCAATAAAATAATTAAATTTTCTAACAGATGGGGCTGAAGAAGGAATGGTCGGTTGATTGATTGTACAGGGTGCGCCACGAGGAGTTTCAAAGACCACATAGTAGCGGAATACTCCATCAGGAAATTTTAGATGAGTCACCATGTATGCGTAGCAAATTCGAGAAATATTAAACGGATTACTTTGTTTTTTGAAACTGTGATTTTGGGATATAGATTATTTTTTAATATTTGTGAGTGTTATTGAATATGAAATGTTGGATACTTCTTTTCATCATTAATATTAAGATGTTTGATATTTCGGATGAAATATTGTTTTTGTATATTTTTTAGTTGAATATAATGATGTTGATTTTGAATATTGTGATTTTGTATTCAATTATTCATTAATTATTGAAAATATAGAGATTAATTGCCACAGCTTACGACTATGGTTTCAAACCGTTGTCTTTTCTCTCAATAGACAATTGTTTAAAACTATTGTATTTTCGACAATATACAACAGTTTTTGTGGATGAGACAACGGTTTCTAACCGTTGTCTTTTGTAGAAAAGACAATGGTTTTAAAACCATTGTTTATACGGAGAAAAGTCAACACTTTTAAATCGAAAAGACAACGGTTTTTAAACTGTTGTCTTTTCTAGAAAAGACAACGGGTGTAAAACCATTGACAACGGGTGTAAAACCGTTGACTTCAGTGCATACTTTTAACAACACCACGCACAACAACACTTCTAAATACCCTATAACAACAATTTTTAACCGTTGTTCTTTAACATTTTTTCTTGTAGTGGCCTCTGCTTATGTTGTTGTGGAGGGATGGATGCTTTTGATTACTTTTTCTTGTGTTTCATGTCATGTGTATAGATGCTTGCTTAGCTGAGTGAATTGGAATGAAGCAATTTGATGGCTTTCTCTCGTGTTTCATGTCATGTGTAAAAATTGTCTAAACAACTTTAATCAATTGATAACTAACTATGTCCTTAAATTTCCCCTTATTGTCTAAAGTGAAACATAAAATATATATACAAAAAAAAGTTTTACATATCTCGTTTATATTATTCTGATGAACACTTTCCATTATATTTTATGCCAAGCCATCATTTCAAAAGGAAATATCATATAGCTAGGTACAATTGCATCATTTCCATATTAGGAATGTTTTTGCAACTTATCTATTTTTTTTTATAAGTTTATAGTCTTAAAAGCATATTTCAATATAAACAAGACCATAACTTTCCTTCCTTGGACCACGCGGAAATGTGGGAATAAAAAAAAGCTGGAAATGATTAAAAAAGTGACATTAAAAAAATTAAAACTTTAAACTTATAAAAAATATAAATCTTTTTAAAAGATAAAAATTTTATAAAAATTGAAGTTTAAAGCTTAAAAAAAAAGTGATGTAGGACTAAGGAAGGGTACAAGAGGGGCAATTGTCATGGGTACCTAGCTAATATTTTGGGCAAAAACTTGTGCAAACCGTTATTTTTTTAGACTGTGAGACATGTATAATATATATATATATATATATATATATATATATATATATATATATATATTCAATAGATGATGTATTCTGCATAATAAATAATTTATTGTTGAATACATTATTTAATATGCTGAAATATATTATTTGTATGTATAAAAGTCTAATAAATATCTTACAAAATAACGTCTTATACCAAGAGACTCACTCAATATTTTTATATACAAATCAAAAAGAAATTGGTCATTATCAAATTATCCATATAAAAATCGGATTAAGTGATTATTTATTTTTAAATTGAATTTATAGCACTGACATGTTCCTTAAAAATCAGTATTCCCAAATGTTTAATTATTTGTCTCGTTTTCAATAGTTTAATTTTTGCCTTCATCCAATTAAAGCAAATAATTCGATATAATAATCAAGAATAGTGGAATATGCAAGAATTAGGGTTGGCAATTCGTGCGTGTATGATCGTTATCATGTCGGATGTTCTCGTGTTCGTGTTTAGAGCTTAATGGATTGTGTCGTGTTCGTGTCCATTATTATCATGTATATTTGTGTCGTTGCAAAAAATTTCAATCCTAAGTATAGGACTGACAATTTTTTGTGTTGGATTGTTATTGTATTTTCGTGCGGATTATATATTATTGTGTTTGATGTTATTGTTTTCGTATTTAAAACTTAACGGATCGTGTAGTGTTCGTGCTCATTATTATCGTATGAATTTGTGTCGTGTAAAAAATTGTCAGCTCTAGCAAGAATCATAAATATTTGGAATTCATTGTAAGGTAAAAAATTATTCTCTTATTTTGTGCTGCACGTTGAGACTTTTTGAGCAATCAAAAGTATCCCACTTTATTCTAGTGCGCTGGCCATGCATGCTCGGATTAGGGAAGATGGATTCAGAAACTCATCATAGGGCTTTATTAGATTTTTTATAACAAAAAGAAAATATACAAAATTGAGTAAAATATAAAAAAAATTATGTTTATCTACATTTTCAGCTCTTGTACCATTTTATTCTTTATTTTTAGTCCATTTTTCTTCCTCACAACTTGAAAATGAAGGCAACTATCCAAAAAAATATATATCAGATGACTACACTACTAAAATCGAAAAAAATTTTGAGTTAGGGTTATTGCCCATGTAGATCCGCCATTGGATATAAATACCCCATCCATACAGCTAATTCTCATCACAACATGAAACTAATGATGTATGGAAAATCATTGTATGCTTTGTGGGTTGTTTTGTTGGTGGTTATGATGCATCATCATGTGATCATCAGTGAGACGCCGCAACTCCATACCACCCGACTGAAGGTGGCAGCCCGACGCCTCAAAGATGGCGGCCTTAAAAGGACAACGGTGCCTAATGATCCGGCGGTAACTCACCCCGCGGGGCCTTCGCCGCCGGGGCACCGCCTTGTAAGTCTGTATGCGTATGTGTATGGTTTCTTCTTCTCCGGTGACTTTGATATCCATTTCTGGATCTATCAATTATTCACCTCTCGAATAATATTGTAATCTCTATCAATGTAAAAATGTAATGTAAGATGTGTGTTCTTGAGTGGACATGATTATAAAAATTGCTAGACGCTAATCGAACATTTGAGTGGAGTCTAGCGTCTAGATAGTTTAAGCGGGGCCATGCAATTTTTGTGCGATAGTTAATCAGTAAGTTAATTTTTTATATTTGATATTTATTAATAAAAAAAATTAGAATCATAAAAATCTTAATTATTTTTAAAATAAATAAAAAAATGGCCTAATTAGACTGTGCTTAGTCCGCCTAGTCGACCTCCTACATCAGCGTCAAAGCGATATCGATTACTCGTCAAACTTTCTACACACGTGAATGTGAGGATTTCAGTTTGGCAAGGAGTCGCATAATGCGTAGGCAAAATTTTTTAGAACTATGAGCTTAGAAAATAATAATTAATTGTTATTTGTTTGTTTTGGGAACGTTGGGCTTCGTTTGGTATGATCCAAAATAAGGTCATGGGCTTGGGTTTTATAACTGAGAGAGAGAGATAGAGAGTATGTGTTTGCAATAAATGATTCATTGTTCCATTAAAAAAAGTGACTTTAATAAAAACTTTTAAAAAATGTCTAAATTCTTTTCAAAATTTAAAGTTTATAACTTAAAAAAAATAAAGCTTAAAACTTTTTTTTTTTAATTTAAAAAAGTGATAGCAAGAAGGGAAGACAGGAGTCGACGACTCGGAAGGTTGCTAGAAAGGCAATGGTCATGGGTTGAGTGAGATACAAAAAGAAATTGCTCATTATATATGAAATTATCCATATAAAAAAATAAATTATGTGATTATTAATTTTAAACAAGAATTTATAGCATTAACATGTTAATTTTTGCAAACAATTCCGATACATTGAAAAGCGATGATTTATTCTTCTGTCATTCTCTGTTTTTGCAAATAAGTTGTACGTGGATATGTAATTTCACTTCATTTTATATAGTTCAATTTGATGCTTTTGTTTGAAAACTATACTTGAATGTTGGTGCGTCTATATATTATGATGTGGGTGATTTTGTATGATAAAAGGATTTACGGAATTTCTAATACTCAATCTCGAATCGACATGACAATTCGATACGAACCTAATACAATACAAATTGGTTGGGTCTAGCTATTTCGGGTTCGGGTTAATTTTGGATCGAACCCGCGAAACCCAATCAAACATAGTGTCGGGTTCGGATCGATTTTGGGTCGACCCGCAAAACCCATATAACCCGCCAATGAAATTAATCAATTAATTAAAGGGTGATTCTAAACGCAGCCACAAAATTTCTCCTTGCAGCCCCTTATTTTAAAATAATAAAAATATTTTTTAATATTACTATTATACCCTTATAGCCAAAAATTCTAATTAAACTTAAATGTGTGAAAGTGATTTTTTTTTTTTAATATAGCCTATATCTTCGAACTTTAAAAAATTTACCAGCCACAGTTATAAAAGCTACTGCATCCTCCTTTGCCGTCAAGCGCATTACCATTCCCCATTTTTATTTGAATGCAAAGCTCAGAATTAATACAATTATTTGATTAAATTATGATTGATGAATGAGATATTGGTGAAGGGGGTTATGTTATTAAAAATATATTTCTTATTTGTTTGGTGTATTTTAAATTGGAGAAATAAGGGTAATACAGTAATATGAGATATTAATTTTATTTTATAAAAATAAAGGGGCTGTGTGGAGAAAAAGGGTGACTGCGTTTAGAATTACCCTTAATTAAATATGAAAATTTTCGTGTTAAACAAGTCATGTTAATTAAGGGTAATTTTTTTTCACCATAGTTAAACAGGTGTTTTCAGGTTGACCTAAAAATAAAAAAATTGTATTCGAATTGACTTTTCTAACTCAAAAACTAAATGGATCGAATTTGGGTTGACGTGTAACCTGTTATCAGTTTGCAACCCGACCCAACACAATTGCTACCTCTATAAGACGAGCAATAAGGAAGTGTATAATACTCCCTCCGTCCCACTTCAATGAATTATTGTGCCAAAAGCTAAGGGGACAATTCAACGGGGATGGAGGGAATAACTAATATTAATAAAACAATTATTTTTGCATCAGCTTTATTTACCTCTGGATTGGAATCTGTTTGTTTGTTTCCACTTCCTCGACTGCTTCTTTATGAATAATCTGCAGGCAGATTGAAGCAAGCAAATGCCTCAGAATTCAAAAAAAATTGATGAAAATGGGAAGAAAATAGAATGAGATTTTTGTCAACTGTTGAGATTCTTTACCAACGACGACCAAATTAATCAGTTGGTGGTTCAATTAGCCCTTGCCAAAGCTCCCAAAATATGATATTGTCCGCTTTAGGCTGAGAACAAGCTCGTACGAATTTATTCTTGGGCATCTTCTTTCCTTCACCATATGGGACAACTTGGATTAGACTTAGACACCCCCAAAAAAACTATAATTAAAAGTATAACTTGATTTCAAAAATCTAAATTTGCTTTAGTAATGAATGGTAGGGTGTTCGAAATTGGATTCAATCTTCCCTTAACAGAAGGCCAGAAAGACCGGCTCCCTAGCTCGGGGTGTAAATGACTTGAACGTCTTATCTATAACTAAGTCATGAGTTTGAACTTCAACGAGGACATTTAAGTGGAACAAAGAAAAAGGGAAGACTGGAGACGACGACCCGGAAGGGTGCAAGAAGGGTACCTACCTATGTCGCCTATAGGGCCAAATGTTAAATTAGTTGTCTCGTTTTGCCTCCATCAAAGCAAATAATTCAGACATAAGTAAAGTCAGACAAATATGAATCGCAAAGATTGAAATCAAGCAATTATCCTTCCTTCTATATGATTCACTTATCTTAACACATGTGAAAAATTCTTGACCGCAACGACTCCGTAGGCCAATGCAATGCACAAACCCTGACACCGACCCAGATTATATTTTTTTAAATTTTGAAAATTTTGGTCGGTTACTGCGGTCGGTGCCGGGTCTGTGTCGTAGCCCGACACAAACTCAAAATATATATATTTTTTTAATTTTAAACTGTCACACTCAACCTTATTTTTTAAAAAAATTGAATAACAGAATTCTGAAAATGTCAGAATTGTATGGGTCATCGTGGACTGTCTAACGAAAAGTGCTCACTTCTTGCCGATACGGAATACTTATGGATCAGACAAGTTAGCACAACTGTATGTTAGAGAGATTGTCAGACTGCACGGAGTGCCAGTAACTATTACGTCTGACAGAGATGCAAAGTTTACATCACGATTTTGGATAAGCTTACAGCAAGAATTGGGGACGCGCCTGAACTTTAGTACGGCGTTTCACCCACAGACAGATGGCCAGTCCGAGAGAACTATCCAGACTCTAGAGGACATGTTGAGAACGGTTGTTCTCGATCGTGGAGGGAGTTGGGAGCTAATTTTACCGCTGATTGAGTTCGCCTACAACAACAGTTACCAGGCGACAATTGGAATGGCTCCGTACGAAGCTCTGTATGGAAGAAAGTGTCGCTCGCCACTATATTGGGATGAAGTGGGAGAACGACAAGTTCTCGGGCCTGACACTATCAGTGAAATGATTGAAGTTGTTCGTCAGATAGGGACAGAATCAAGGAGGCTCAGAGCAAACAGAAATCTTATGCTGATTCAAGAAGAGTCGAGCTACAGTTCGAAGTGGGCGACAAGGTATTTTTAAAAGTCTCGCCTTCAAAAGGAATCATAAGATTTGGAGTAAAGGGTAAACTACGACCGCGCTTCGTAGGACCCTACGAGATTTTGGAACGTATAGGCCCAATGGCTTATCGTTTGCCTTTGCCTCCGAGCATGGAAAATGTGCATAACGTGTTTCACGTGTCACAGTTGAGAAAATATGTTTATGATTCAAAACACGTGATTCGCCAAGAAGATATTGCTCTGAATTCAGATTTACATTATGAAGAAAGGCAAGAAGCAATCTTGGACCGAAAGAGCCAAGAGTTGAGGAACAAATCAATTACTCTTGTCAAGGTTTTGTGGAGACATCATGGACAAGAGGAAGCTACTTGGGAGCTAGAAGACAAGATGCGGGATAAGTACCCAGAACTTTTTGAAGCACCCTAGCAAATTTCGGGACAAAATTTTTGCAAGGTGGGGTGAATGTAATATCCCGATTTTAATTAAGCTATTTAATGCTTAATTAAATTAAATAAAAAGGGTATTATTGTACAAATTAATTATTATTTACTTTTGAGACGAAATTAAATGAGACGGGTTAATTAAATCGAGCATTTGTTTATAATTGCATAATTAATCGGGATAATGCAATTTAAATTAAACCCGAGGGGATCAATTATCGGAGGAATTTATACACGAGTTGGGTGTGTTTTATTTTAAATCATTTGTGAGAGAGGATTTCATCATGGTAACAAAATTGTACACGTTGGAGTGTAAAATTTTGTGTGGTGTAAAATTTTGAAGTGGTAGGTGGGAAAATAATTTGGTGGAATAAAAAAAAAGGGAAAAGTTACTTCATTTTCACTCTTCTCCAACACACTACCACCGTAACCCCTCACCAAAACCCCTCATCGCTGCCACTTTCTCTCTACTTTTTCCGGCCGCCACAGACCGATTCCGGCAAAGCGATCACCACCACCGTGTAGCTCGTTGTTCAGGGAGTCTAAAGAGCTAAAGCACGCCCCCTATCGTTGAGCATCGAGGAAGATACGAGCACAAGAAGGTGGGCCGTCGACTTCGTTATATATTTCGGTAACAGTTTGGAACTCATTTGAAACGATTTTGAATCGAAGTTTGGTTGATATATTGTTGTTCCTGGTGTTATAGGGAACATGTTGGTACCCTGAAATCATCGTTTGGACGCCGGGAAATAGCTGCACCGCCGGGAAGAAGTTTTCCGGTGAGCTTGAAATCTCTACTTTTTCCGGCGAGATTCTTCATTTTCCGATCAGTTTAAACATGTTTTTAGCCTACTGGTATGTTTTTGAGTTTGTTGGGATGTGGTTTGAAGGTCGGGAGTCGCCGGAATTTGTCCGGGAGCTCGCATAAGTTTCGCGAGCTGTAGCGTATTGCGATGGATTTTCTTTTTTGTTGACGACCGGACGTCGATCGACGTCGCCGGCGTCGGTCGACGTGAGAATATCGACCGACGTGGCTGGCGACGATCGATGTGGCCGACGTCGGTCGCCGGCTAGGCTGCGCGACCTGTTTTCCTTCCGCTGGTCTGATTGCTGTTTTTTTTTCATTCCCTCTCTCGCATGTTGTGTATATATATATATATACGGGGGCGTTATAGTGGCAACCACCTTCTAGATGTGAAATAAGACCTAATCTGGATCATTGATTTATTTAATCAACGCACAAGATTTAATATATTTTTAAAAAAAATTCGATGCATATAAAGAGTAAAAAAGTTGCATATAAGGGTATTAGAGTCTTTAAACAAATAATTAAATCTCCCACGTTTTCCACTACCTAAAATAATGGGAAGAAGTTGTTGCATTTATGATTTTCGAAATTTTAACCCACCACATTTAATTCACACAGTTTTTTAATTATATTTGCAAGATTTTTCTTTCCTAAATTCATGGGATTTAATTCCTAAATTATTGAATTTCAAATTTAATTTCTCTTTTCTTCCTAATTTTGTGGGATTTGATCCCTTAATTATCTACATCTCAAAATTAATTTATTCTTCTTTATTAATTTTGGATTTAAGCAAAATTTTACAATTTATTTTTAATTTTTTTAAATTTCATATGCCAATATCCATAATTTCATTAAATTTCAATTTTTCTTATATAAAAAATTGCATTATTTATCAAAAATAGTTGCATTATATAAACTTATTTATTGCAGTATCTTAATACATGACACACGATTATACTACATAATATTACACTACAGCTAGTTGCATTGATCATAAAAAAAAATTGTATTAATGCAAGTATGAATAGTTGTATGATGCATAATTTAAGACATATTTAATGCAACTTAATAGTATCAATTTTTTGTATTGTTGAATTCAAAATTATAACAATATATATACTTCGTAAAAAATTGCATTATTAATTAAAAATACATGCATTATATTAACTAATTAATAGCAGTATCTTAATATATACCAAGTTTACATGGAGATAAGAATTAGTCAGTTGTATGAAGCAAATTTACGAGCTTAGTCAATGCAAGTTTACAGACTTAAACACTGTAAGTTTACGGGCTAAACTGCTGCAACTATGTATATTTACATTCTCAAAAAATTTACACACAAATAAAAAATAAAAAGTAATATACTGCGAGTTTACAGGCTTGATAAATGCAAGTTTACAGGCTTAATCAATGCATATTTAGAGGCTTAATTATTGCAACTACGTAGTTAAGACATCTTGCTTCTTCTTTGAACTCGATATATGAATATCGAATCCAATAATTTTAGCATATTCTTTATAAAATTCAACTCCATCATATAAAGTGTGAAAAACGTGTCTCTTGAACTGTTTCAACGAGCTCCGAACAATTGGTGTATCAATAACTACAAAAAAAAAATTAAATAACAACACGTGAATATATGCAAATGTACAGGCTTAATATATGCAACTTTACATGTATATTACTGCAACTATATATAACTATAAATAGCCGACGACTGAATCTCTTATACTTGTTGCGAAGCGATGTTCTTGGCAGTGTACGTGACGGTGTCGTGCTCTTCTTCTCCCTTTGAGAATGTAAAAAGAAGTATATTGTTTGTGTTGCAGAAAATAATATTCAGCATCATCAAAACATGAAACCACATACCTTGAATAAAAAGACACAACGTCAAACACATAGTCATCGGCGTTTGTTTGTTGATGATCATCAACTGCATCTGCACTATTCCGATCTGCGCGATACTGACCTTCCACAATTTTGAACGGATGTACGTGAAGAAGAAGAAAATGTGCACAATATCGGTGCGCTTAGCAATTGCTATAAACAAAAAAAAAAGATAAATAACATCACATGAGAAAATGATAATGAAATACAATTACCTGAAGAATTACACTCACATACCATATCCACGTTGAGAAGAAGAAGGAATGGAATAAAAACACGTATGATACATTTGAGAAGAAGAAGGATGGAATAAAATCATGAACGAGATATATTAGGAATCAGTTATGATATTATTAAACTGCCAAATTTTTCTTACTATAATACCCTTTGATTCATTTAAATTATGAAATAAGAAATTAAAAAATAAATCATGTGGATTAATCACAACCATCCAAATTAAAAAATTAATGGTCCAGATTAAGTCTTATTTCAAATCTAGAAGGTGGTTCACATATGATTACAACTCTATATATATATGTATATATATGGAATTATTAAAAAAAAAAAGGAAATTCCTTTCTCTTTCCATACATGCGTATATACATATATATATATATATTATTAGTGTTATTATTATTATTTTTCATTTATTTTTTTTACATGATTATTATTATTATATCTCAATATATATATATATATATATATTATTTATTTATTTAAATTATTTAATTATTTAATTTTGTTATTAGTTGGATTATGTAATCGAATGTCGGGATTTGAATCTATTGGATTAAAGTACAAGTCCGAAGCATGATTAGACGATTGGAATTTCAATTGTGAATTTATTGAGTTGAGAGTTGAAGCATGTTCATTGGTTTGGAAGTTGTCAGTTAGATGTCGATCCTAGATCCTGATTTCGTCGAGTATTATCAGTACGACTGATAGAAATACTTAGACCATCCATCCTAATTAGTTGCATATATTGTGATTATTTTGAAGGGGATTTAAAGTTAAAGGGAACAAGGCTCAATCTGCACGAATAACCAGACCATCTTTTATACCGTAAACATAACACATGTGGGAACTATTTTCAGTAAAAGTAAATGCTTTCCGAGCTTCATTCTCAATTTACAAAATGTGTGAAAATGATCTTGTTTTAACTGATTGCTATGCTAAATGTTTTTGTGCTATTATATTTGTACCTCTGTCAGTCGACGCTTTCAGAGAGATTATTTAATGAGAATGAACCAGGAAATTACTGCGCTGATCTCATTAAAATAAAAAGGGTAGAAGCCCTATTTAAAAGAAAAGGGTAGAAGCCCTATTTAAAAGAAAGGGTAGAAGCCCTATTTAAAAGAAAAGGTAGAAGCCTTATTATCTAAAATCGATCGGGTCACAAGGTATTATACTGAGACTAGTGCACTAATTGATGACAGTGGGTTGAGTGGTTTATCCATTCCCAGCTGTTCATCGTAACTTGGAAGTAACGGTAAACAGATATGATAATATGTTAAATAGCACGTGCGAAATAAAATATTTTAGATAACACGGTTTCTTTCAACAAAATTCCGTATTTATCTGTGTGAGTTGCATAACATTCTTACTTAAACTGTATTTTCGGGCATGTTTCTACGGGGTACAATTGTACTCAGCCCCTCGTATTATTTCTAAAATACGCAGGTTAAGCAGCGAGGATGTAAGTGCGGGGTGTAAACAGACGCAACAAGGATTTGTACAGATTTTGAAAGATCCTGAGATATGCATCTTCATATGCATATCTCCACTACGCTGCACACACTGCTGCACCGCGCTCTGAACTTTATCCTTCCCGTATTTTAAATGCTTTGTGAACAACCATTTAACTCATTTACATTGTTATCTTCCAAACGTTGATGAAACGTGTTTAAATGTTGTTTCTGAATGCTCTTCTAAATTATTACGAATCTTCCGCTGTTTTAATTTATGAAAATATTTGAAAATTGTCGACCACGACTGTAGCGTGCCCCAAAGTTGGGAAGGTCAATTGGGGGCGTTACAGTAAATGAGCCGAGCCCCGAGCTACTTGTGAGCTACTCGGATATCGACTCGAAAAAAGCTCGATCAAAGTTCGATTATTTACTAAACGAACCGAGCTCGAGCTTCGAGTCAAGCTCGATAATGTTATCGAGCTGAGCTCGAGCTCGGATGTGTTCGGTTCGCCAAGCTCGCAAATGTTCGAGTTCGAGCTCGAACCGAGCTTTATCGAGCTTGAACATGTTCGCCAGCATGCTTGTTTAAAAGCTCGCGAGCTGGTTCGTTAATAAACTCGAATACATACTCGTTTAAGAGATCGTGAGTAGGCTCGTTAATAAGCTCGAATTTTTTTATTAAAATTTGATATTTATATATTTTATACTTTTTATCATATATATCTATATAAACTTTTAAATTTTAATATATTTTTAAAAATGTAAAAATAATGGAAAGTTAAGATAGAAATATATAATTAAAACAAACTCATAAGTTATATTTACTCAACACAAATATTAATGCATAATAAGTCTATACAAACAATTAAATCATAATACTTTTGCTAAAATGTATATATAATGGAAAAGTAAGATAAAATTATATAATTAAAACAAACTACTAACTTATAATTATTCAATATACAAATATAAATGTGTATACTATAAATTTACATAAACTATAAAATCTTAATACTTTTTTAAACATGTACATATAATGAAAAACTAAGATAGGAATTTATAATTAAAATAAACTCCTAAGTTATAATTACTAAATATACAAATATTACTGCATAGTATATGATATATCTATAAAAACTATCAAATCATAACTTTTGTTAAATAATGGAAAAGTAAGATAAATATATATAATTAAATAAACTCCAAAGTTAGTTACTCAATATTCAAATATATATATGCATAATATATGTATATAACTTATTAAATCATAAAGTAAGAATAAATCATATAGTTAAAACAAACTCCTAAGTTATAATTACTCAAAATACAAATATTAATGCATAGTATATGATATATCTATAAAAACTATTAAATCATAATACTTTTGTTAAAATGTATAGATAATGAACAATTAAGATAAAATTATACAATTAATACAAACTCCTAGTTATAGTTACTCAATATATAAGTACTGATGCATAATATATTTATATAAACTATTGAATCATAATACTTTGTTAAAATGTATTGATAATGAAAAAGTAAGATAAAAATATATGTTTAAAACAAACTCTTTAGTTTATAACTATTAACTATATTTTATATAAACTATTGAAAACCTTAATTTATAATTACAAGTTAAAATTTAAAATCAGCATATAACTTTTTTTTATAAAAAAAATCAGCTTATAACTTATTACTTATAATATATGATTATTTTAGTATGATCTAATTAAAGAATTCGAGCTCGATTTTGAGCCCGAGTCGAGCTCGAATTCGAGCTCGGGTCATGCTCGATAATTAACGTTGTTGAGCCTATCCCAAGCCGAACTCGAGCTCGATCAAAAAATTAAGATTTTTTATCAAGCTCGAGCATCTTACTACTTGGCTCAGCTCGGTTCGTTTACACCCCTAGTTGTAACCAAACACAATTCTACCACTTAAACATATGAAATTATCCATTTATGTAATTAATTATTTTGAAATTTGAAGCACCAGTCCAACATGCTCCTTAAAAATCATTATCGCCTATTCACCAAATTTGTTTTTGCCTCGTTTCCAATAGTTAATATATTCCATTCCAATAAGAGTCAAATATGAATTACTAACTTTTTGCAATAAATGATTCTTCTATTCTATTTTTCCTTTCCAAGTTTTTGCTATTTTTTTTTTAATGAAATATTTATATAAGTATTAAGATTAGGAAATACAAAGTTTTCTTTCTAGGCCCGCCCACAGAAAATGATCAAATCCTTTATTCTATAATAGTGTTCTATTTCGTGTTTCATTATTTAGATTACTAATTTTAATTATTGTATTTAGGAAAATAAAATTAATTATAATACAATATATTCTAATTGATTTTTAAGAACAAAAATTAAAATTTTTTAAGAATACAAATTATAGCTGTTGAGGTTCGATCTTATTTTATGAAAACAGAGTCCGGATTTGTATTGAGATGAAGAATTTGAGAATTACAGGGGATGAATAAGGTTATAGAGAAAAATAATAGAGTACGTAGGGGTTTTTTCCATTTTTTACAAGTGAAATTAGGTGCCTATTAATATGCTAAAAATCTAACTATCTTCCTCAATTCTAGGCATAATGGAGGATAATAATCTATTTGGTTGAATCTTCCTTGAATAACTTTTTTTCTTGACAGGGTCTCATCCAAATGGGCTGCCACGTCACTTTGGTTTCTGAGTCTCGATTAACTGGGCCGCAACAATTAATTTTGAATTCGGCTTTGATCTATTAATCTGACCCAAATAATCTTGGACACAACAATAGTTACAAATTAATCAATTTTAAAATTTAAATTTAGTTAAAAACTAAAAAAAATTACTAAAAAATATTATATACATTAATTGGATTGGATGAATCGGTTCAACTTATAAAATCAACTCAAATTATAATAAATTAAGATTATAAAAAAGTATTAAATAAAATTAATAATTATTCTAATGAAAAGGGGTATGCACGGTCCTGTTTGGCCGGTTTGAAGGCGAAGTACGGGTCAAACTAATAGTTACGGTTTGAAATTTTCACAAACCAAACCAACCAAATAATTATTTCAAACCAAATCGGCCAAACCATATTAAAACGGTTTGGTTCGTCCGGCTTAAACAGTTAGAAAGATTATTAAACTAATAATGCAAACAATGAAATTTTTATATCAGTTTGATATAAATATTAATGAAAGAATAATACAAAAAATAAAACTAATATAAATATATTTCGCTTGTCATTAATTATAAAGAGGAGATAAGTAATAAATAAATATAGTGTTGTGGTTGCAAGAAAGAATGAAAGTTAATTTATAGGGAGAATATAAACATCGGACCTATATATTAATATTAATGATATTTTAGATTTTTATCAAATAATATTTTTTTTTATTATTATTATTATTATATTTGAAATAATTTTATTTATACGACCGATTTCATCCTTAAAACCGTTGGTCAAAATACTCGGTTTGAAATTTTTAAAACCAATCAGACCAATTATTTTTTTCAAATCAACCAAACCGACTATATTAATTTGTTTTGGCCGGTTCGGCTGATTTCCCCCAACCGGGCACACCCATAATTATGAAATAGGGATAGGGGTGGGACATGTCTCTGTATATCCTGTATTGTTAAATCGTCAATACACGGTTGAGCAATAATCGTCGGAGATCTGCGTTTTCTGGTAATTTCTTTCTATATATTCTGTATTGTTATATCGTTAATATACGGTTGAGCTCTAATTGTCGGAGATCTGCGTTTTCTGGTAATTTGTTTCTGTATATCCTCC
The DNA here is from genome assembly GCA_026898455.1 of Plectranthus barbatus. NCBI lineage: Eukaryota > Viridiplantae > Streptophyta > Magnoliopsida > Lamiales > Lamiaceae > Plectranthus > Plectranthus barbatus. The sequence continues at coordinate 293,850 of JAPKLW010000065.1, read as the reverse complement.
ATTCTTCAACCGATATTCTTGAATGAGTGTTTGTAGTTGCGAAATCGAGCATAAAAGCCTCTGAAAACGATGACAATTCTGCGCAAGGGTTTCTGCTCCGCCAATTTTGAATTATTTGCATTGTAAAATATCTAGGGTTTGTGTCTAATGCTGATTTTTTTTAAATATTGCTACACATTTGATTTGAACGCCTCTATTTTCTAAGTTACATAGAATTATTTACAATCGCAGAAAGTATTCCCGCATTTCCGTTGAGCTCAGATTTCAAAAAGAACAGCCATTTGCATTAGGGGTGGCAATTTTCGACACGACACGATAACCCGACACGAACCCGCACGATAATAATGGGTTAGTGTTGAGCCTTAATGGGTTCGTGTCATTATCGTGTCGACCCAATAAGGACACGAAATTTTCGTATCGTGTTCGTGTTGTGTTCGTGTCGTGTTCGTGTTATCCGATAACGTATCGTGTTTCATGTCGTGTTCGTGTTATCAGATAATATATCGTGTTTCGTGTCGTATTCGTGTCGTGTTCGTGTTCGTATTACCCACTAAGAAATTAATAAATAATATATTTTATTATTTTATTATTATTATTACTACTATTTTTTCATTTATCAACCTAATTTAACAATTTTCACAGGTCAATATCGTGTACGTGTCGTGTTCGTGTTATCAGATCGGGTTCTTAACAGGTCAATATCGTGTTCGTATCGTGTTCGTGTTTGAGGCTTAATGGGTCGTGTCGTGTTCGTGTCGAGCATATCCTTAACAGATCGTATTCTTGTCGGACCTTAATGGGTCGTGTCACTATCGTGTCGACACGATAACGACCCAACACGCACGAATTGTCACCCCTAATTTGCAGTGTGCATGAGCTAGACATTGGTAATACATTCTCTAATCTGTAAAGTTCTTATCTGGTACTACTATAGAACTGTGGGTAGAGTACTCACTCAATCTCAACTCGAATTCAAACTGACACTTATTCTTTGTACAATGCAATACTAGATTAACTCGATTACTTCATCTGTAGCTCCAGAAATCTACTAGTTTTCCTATTTTGATGGTTCCCAGCGGTTCTGGAAAATACGTCTGCGTATGAGCTGACAGTTCTTGTGCAACCAGACGCATATCAGGCCGCGACTTTGGGTTGGTCTGAATGCACCCCAATGCAATGGAGACAGCAAACATCACTTTCTCTGCTGTTTTTCCGGTTGGAGGGGAAAGCCTTCGATCAATCACATCCATCAAAAGCATATCCCAGTCATTGGGTAGTGCAGATATGAGGTCACCAGGGTGCCTACCCATCATGACTTCCAACGCCACCACTCCGAAGCTGTATGTATCACATTTCTCTGTCACCTTCATTGTGAGTGCCAGTTCTGCATTTCATAAGAAATTATTACCTGTCTTGTTGCATAAGCTTTTATAGAAGTAGGAAATGCAGATAATTTGATTACCTGGTGCCATGTAACCTAAAGTGCCAGCTGCTGTAGACGAATTTGATGAACCCGTGGCCAGTAGTTTTGCTGTGCCGAAATCTGAGAGCCTTGGCTCAAAATCTAGATCCAGTAAGATGTTACTGCTTGATACATCACGGTGTACAATTACGGCGGGCAAATCACAATGCAGGTAAGCAAGGGCATGTGCCACTCCTTGCACAATTTTCAGCCTTGTAGCCCAACTTAGTTCGACAGCCTGCACGTCATTATACAAACATTTTCTCAAGCTGCCCCTCTCTGCATATTCGTAGACAAAGTATACAGACTCTTGCATGAAGCAATATCCATAGAGTTTAACTATGTTCCGGTGCTTGGCTTCAATTAGTACACGGATTTCATTCTGGAAACTACGAATATTTGTGAGCGCCACATTACTTGAGACTGATATGTTGATTACTTTGACTGCAACAATTTGTCCAGTTTGTAAATCGGCTCTGTAAACAGTTCCAGTTCCTCCTCTTCCAATGCAGTAACTCTCACTAAAATCCTCTGTTGCTCGTGCAATTTCTCTGAAAGGGATTTTCCATTCTGCTTCCCAAATTCCTGAATTTGGCTCAGGATCTTCAACATTTTTTGTCCTCCGAATAATGAGGAATCCAGCAATAACTTTTGCCAGAGCTAAGAGGCTAACAACGGGAACAATAGCAGTGACAAGAATCTTTCTCTTGTTTCCAGACGTGGAATGTGAAGACCTCCCCCCACAAAGAGGCAATCCATCTGCAGCTCTACATAGACCAGAGTTTTCAGCGAATGCTTCAGCGGGTGCTTTTCTGAATTTATCTCCAGAGGGTATCGGACCGGATAGCTTGTTGTTGGAGAAACTGAATTCTGTCAGACTAGCCATTCCAGATAATGCTGCTGGAATTCTTCCTGAAAGATTGTTGTGTGACAGGTTCAGAATTTCCAGACTGGTAAGCTTCCCCAGGGATGATGGAATCGTCCCTGAACACAAATTGTTGCTGAGGTCCAACATTTGTTGCAATGCCGTCAAATATCCAAGCTCGGATGGGATGCTCCCAGATAATAAGTTATTGCTCAAGTTCAAGCTCAGCAAATCTTTGCAATTCCCAAGGGCTTGTGGAATACTGCTTGTCAGTTTATTCCCCGACAAATCAAGATATTGTAGGCTTGTCAGCTGGCCAATGGTTTGCGGAAGTACTCCAGTCAACTGATTGTTGCTCAGATTGAGATTAAACAGTTTTTTTAGTTTTCCCAGCTCTTTAGGAACTTCACCTGTCAACATGTTTGAACCTAATTCAAGAACTCCAAGTTGCATCAGATTCCCTAGCTCAGCTGGGATTACTCCAGATATTTTATTGTGATCCATCTGAATATTCGTGAGTTGTTCGTTCAGTCCCCAACTCGGTGTAAGCTTGCCCGTGAACTGATTGTTGCTCATGGAGAGGAACCTAAGTTGCGGGTGAATTCCAAATGCTTCTGCAATATCTCCAGAAAGCTGGTTGTTTTCCATCCGTACTCTTCTTAAGTTGGTGCAATTCTTAAAGCAGACTGGCAACGTTCCTGAAAACATGTTGTTTTCCACTGTCAATTTTTGTAAACCAAAACCAAGGCATAATGCTGGGGGTAGCTGCCCAGAGAATCTGTTATTTGAAATGCTAACATTGGCTAACCGAGGACTTTTTTCTCCAAGATTATGTGGGAGACTGCCTGTAAGGTTGTTAATTTGCAAATATAGAATCTCCAAGTTATGGAGGTCAGATATGGAATCAGGAAGCTGCCCTCTCAATAGGTTGTTTCTGAGATTAAGAATCTTCAGGAACGGGAGCCCTCGAATGGCAGGTGGGATTGTTCCAGTAAGATTGTTTGCGAAAAGGATGAGCGCTGTGAGATTTGTGAGGTTCCAGATTGTTGGAGGTATTTCACCGGACAAGTGGTTTTCTGAAAGGTCCAGCTCCCATAAACTTTTCAAGTTTCCTATCTGTGGTGGAATGGGTCCTGAAAATGAATTCTTGTACAGGTACAGAGTGTTCAGATTTGTAAGCAGGCCTATTTCAGAAGGAAGTTCACCAGAAAGACTGGCAGTGGACAGATCCAACAAAGATAATTTGGTCAAGTTAAACAAGGATAAAGGCAGAGTCCCGGTTAGCGGATTCTTGCCTAAAGCTAAGTAGGTGAGGTTGGTGCACTGGCCAAGCTCTGGTGGAATTGAGGAATTGAAGCCATTGCTTTGAAGATCCAGGAATTGAAGACTCCTTAGTTGGCCTAAAGAGGGTGGGATTTCGCCTGTGAGTTTGTTACTTGCCAAGTCTAGGTAAGTAAGACTCAGACAACCAGCTATGAAATCTGGAAAGCCCATGGTGAGGTTATTGTAATAAAAACTGAGGTGTGTCAGCGAAAGGAAGCTGGGGAATCTAGACCAGTCAGGAGTTTCCAAGGAATTATTGCCGAAATCCAAGAATTGTACCTGCTGAAGATTGCCAATTTGATATGGGATTTCTCCAACGATATAGTTGTTGAAGAAACTGATGTAGTGAAGCTGAGTCAAGTTGCCGATCTCTGGTGGGATGGACTGCTGGAACGAGTTGTTGCTGAGGTCTAATGATCTGAGCTTGGAGAGACTGCCAACAGCAGCTGGGACTGACCCATTGAAAGCATTTACACTGAGGTTGAAGCTTGTAAGATGTGGGAATGAGTTGAAATCGAGCATGTTCAAAGTTCCTGCAAGATTTGCTTCAGACAGATCAATCCCAGAAACAGAGCCTCCGATGTTGCAGCGAATGCCGTGCCATTTGCAGAGGTTTGTGATGTTTTTTGGGGACCAGGAATTCAAAGGAGATGGTGAGGATAAGCTGTTCTTCCATTTCAGCAGAGCCTCTGCTTCAGTTGCTGTGGAGGCTGCTGTCTGCAAAAAATGGAACAACAGAATGAAGAGAGAGAATTGGAATGGTGATTTGATTGCTTTGTTTGGTGTCGCCATGCTTAGCTTAGCTGAGAGAATTGGAATATGATGCTTTGATTGCTTTCTCATGTGTTTTATGTCATGTGTAAAAATTGTCTAAAAACAACTTTTCCATATTCCACGTGGAAATGATACATCTGATGAAATATATCATTCTTGTAAAAGATGGTCATTTGGACAAAAATCAAATATTAAGTACCCTTCACCAGTGGCGGATCCAGTTCGCCTTCACCATATCATCTTTTTCCTTATTTTCATTCATTTTCTCTTTTATAAGAAGGGGCTATATCATAAAAAACCGGATCATGATACTACGAAAACGAAAAAAAATTCCGGCCCCCCTAAGCCCCTACATAGATCCGCCACTGCCCTTCACATTTTATACTTTTCCTACTATTTTTTCACCGGTCTCTTTTCCCTATTCAAGATTTATCAATCCTAAGTATGGATTATTTTCTTCCAAATTTTTGTCTTGAAATTCTTCTTAATTCAAATTTCATACTCTCTCTGTTCCGATTATATGGTCCAATTTGATCTTCCACATTTATAAAAATTATTTAATATTTAAATAAAATTTTAACATTACCATTATTTAAAATATTAATTATTCTCTTATTTCTAGGGGTGTAATCGAACCGAGTCGAGTCGAGTAGTGTTGTGCTCAAGTTTGACTCGTTTAGTTTCGAGTCGAGCTTCGAGCTTTTCTATCGAATACTTTGATGTTCACGAACTTTATCGAGCTTTAATCGAGCCTAAACGAACTTTCTAAATTTAGAATATATTTCAATTTTTTTTGTTATTGTGAAGAAAAAAGTTATTTATTCCAAAATTAATATCATATTCATGTTCAAAATCTTAAATTTTTCATTATTAAAAAGATTTATCATTATTTTTACTCTTAAATCATGAAAATATTATTTTTATAAAAGTAGTTATTTTAAATTTCTTACTAATTTTAGCTAACGAGCCTGCTCACGAGCTCACGAGTCGAATACTATGATGCTCAGGTTTGGTTCGTTTAATAAACGAGCTTTACTAAACGAACTCGAACAAGCTTTTATCGAGTCGAGATTCGAGTAGCTCACGAACAGTTTGGTTCATTTACACCCCTACTTATTTCTATAATATTTACATTTAATAATCTCATTTTCCAAAGTAATACAGGGGTGTAATAATAAATTATCAGAGAAAATTAATATCAAATATAAAAATTAAATTATATAATTAAAATACCTTAAATAGTAACACAAACCAAATAAGCATAACGGAGGAGGAAGTAGTTTTTTTAAAACTTGGTAGCCCTTTATATTAAATCATACTTGATATTTCGAACGATGACGGTCGAATCGTATTCTTCTTTATTTTTTTTAATTGACAATACTATGTATATTTTTTTTTAATTTTTAAACAATTGCTCTAAATTAGATAAATACATAAATCCATGGTGATATTCTTTTATGGACTATAAAGAAGGAAATTTGAGAATAAAGACTGCAAAGAAAAACATAAAATGAATACACATGAATTGGGAGTACTTTTATCAAATTAAAAGAAGAATATAAACGTCAGTTTTTTATTTTATCAAATTTAAACTATGAAGTTTGCATAATAGTATATTATTAATATAATTTAAATAAAATGATAACTCTTTATGTCACATTATACTATGAACTGAAATAATAACTTACAAATAATCAAAATTTGAGAATTATTAATAGATTATGAAACTAAAATCTTATTAACACAATTAATAATCTATTATAAATAAGTAATTTAATCAATAGTAATATTTAGCTAGAGAATACTATTGGATTATGAATATACAATATTAACCCCTCATCATTCAAATAGTGTACTATAATTTTATCATGCCACCATTTAGCGCGACGAGTTAACTCTCAAAAATACTCATCAATTTATGAAGAACAATTAAACAGTAACAAACAAGTGGTGATAAAGTCTGAAAGCAAATAACTCGAAGGAGACCTACTCGAGATCGAGCAGTCATCAAGAGCCCCTTGAATTGGGCATCATAATGTCCCACATCGGCCATAGACCTAGGCATATACCACTATATAATAGTGGAGGTCCTCTCTCCTTACAAGCCGGTTTTGTAGGGAGAAGTGGGGATTTTTACACATAGTCCTTCTAATACACGAATTAATTCATTTTTCAAATCAATAATAATTTCATGAGTTACCAAACAAACTTTCACATTTGTTTGAGACTTCTACCTTACATCCATCATTGTTGGAAGTTCTCTTCTTAGGTTGTAGGAGAATTCGTTCAAAACTTGCGTCTTCTGACTTCCTGAGCTACGATTCTAACCATACCAGCAAGGATTGTATCGCACGCCCTAAGTGCTAGTAGGGAACACCCATTCAAGGAGATGACTCCAGAGGTGGAAATGTATTATATATACCTTTGAACCTTGTGAAAATTCATGTAATCGCACATACTCTTGTTCCAGC